>PVJX010004345.1:0-95641 GCA_004027295.1 Dolichotis patagonum
AAATGGGGGAATATAAAGCATTGGGAACAAAGCAAGTCCAACATCCAGCAGGGCAAACATTAAGTCCTAGAGTTCCATGCTCAGCATTTGAAGCAATCTGGTTGCAAGCTCCAAAAGGCTTGGGTGATTCCACCCCCATGGCACTTCCAGGGATTTCAGCTCCTGCAGCTTCTCTCTTAAGCCCCCTTTGCTCAGTTTTTGCAGCTTTCCTTGGATGATCCATGTTCTTGGCTTTCCAAACTTCTGGGGTCTCCACTGCACCTTTGGCTTTATCCTTACATCTTTACATATTGCCCTCTCAGGGGCACACTGCTTGGCCTCCCAGGCCCTTTGCAATTGAGGTGGAAGCCTTCTTACCCTCAGAATTTGTGCATTTTCTTTGCATCTAAAATCAGCACCATGTGGATGCTGCCAAGGTTTGCTCCCAGCTGGAGCAATAGCCAGGCTTTTCTCTTTCTTGGCTGTAGAGGTCGATTGCCTAGATTGCTGGGCTCTGTGAACCTGATTGTGAAGAAAAGTTTTTCTATGTTGCCGCCATTCTGGAACCTCATGTGGCTGCCGCCATTCTGGAACCTCATGTGGCCTCCTTTGCCATTCTGGAGCATGGTGCTCTAAAGCTTTCTCATCTGAGAAAATTCTTTCACTTTTGCAGTTTTGGGGATGCAAAGGGTGGAGACCCGCTGCTTCCTGGAATGCCCAGTGGCTATCTTTCTTATCTCTCTGTTTCTTCTTAGCAATCAAAGTCTCAGCTTTATCTTTACAATCCACAGCTTTACTGGAGTTTTCCTTCTGGCCAAACTCAGAGTGTTTTAAATTATCCTGCTGGGCCCTTTGTTCTTGATTTGCAACGTATATCTGGCTAAAAGCCCCCAACAATAGCAATGCCACAGCTTCAATGTTTGACTGCCTTGAAATTTCCTTTGCCAGATTAATCAGTCCATTACCCTTAATCTCAGTCTCAGGCAAAGTCTCTGGGCATGAGCAAAATGCAGACAAACTTTCTGCCAAGCCATAAAACACATCATAGGGAGTCCAACAACCAATGTAGTCCTTCTTCCCAGCAGAAACTTCCCAAGCCTGGTCTTTACTATCAGGCTTTCTAGCCTTCTGGTCTCCTGAGCTCTGACCAGAATCTCCTCTACAGAACAACCTAAGTTACTCCAGCTCTGTGGACCCAGGGGACATGTCCAAACCTTTCCAAACTCTGCCCACAAGCCAATTCCAAAGCCTCTCGAGAAACATGGTCAGGTATAGTCACAGCAGTGACCCCACTCCTCCGTACCAAGTTCTGTGTTAGTTACTTTTTACTCATTGCTGAAACAAAATACCTGATGCCCAAAGTTGGGAAAGGAAAGGTTTATTTCTTATAGTTTTTGGAGGTTTCAGTCCATACTCAGTTGGCTCCAAGGCAGGGTGGCATGGCGGGGCCGCAGTTCATGGCAGCTGCAAACTGCAAAAGGGAACCAGCAAGAGAGAGACACACCTTCTTCCTGCCATTACATCACATCCTGGCTCCACCCCCTAGGAGGGTGTAGCACTGACACCACCAATCCAAGCGCTAGACAATGAACCAATCTCAAATGCACAATGCAAATACATGAGGCTTGGGGGCCACCAACATAAACCATGACACACATCTACCTGACTATATTCAGTCTTTACATTGACAAATAATTTCACCTCTTTCCGGATAATACTTCTACCAAAAATGAGTAATGGTTGACTTTGTACTTTGTATCACATTAAGCATTTATGATATATCACATCATCCAACTCTCCAAAACCCATAAAAAATTATTACTTTATGTTTTATTCATGATGAAACTGAGGAACAGAGATATGGAGCAGGTTACCTCAAATAAAACAACCAGTCTCTTAAATGTTATGTTTTAGCTACTAAAACTCCCAATGCTTTCAAAGGTGTTTTGGTGCCAGGTGATGCAATCTTTTTAGATAACATTGCAAGTCTGTAAACATATGCTGAGGCCTCATTCACTGTGATACCAACATCCACAGAACAAGAACGAAGAGGAGCAAGCATATAAATAAATGCCTTTCATTGATGACTCCTGAAAGGAGAAAGGGTAAAAAAAATATTGGCATTACTGAATGCCTCTGAAGAATTACCTTATTTATCTCATTTGGTCTTCATACCAAACCTAAAAGAGGATGTAATATTATCTATAGCCTTAAAATTTATATAATTAGCTCAGATAAGTAGAAAATATGACTTTTTATTTGACTCAGGGCCTGTTCTTTCTGCCATGAATAAGACTGTACCAGTGAAATATTAGTGAGTTTTCTCAGACTTCTACCTACTAGAAGAATCTAAAATTAAGGATAGTTGACTTTGAAAAAGAAAAATTCTCTTTCCCCACTACTGTCATTAATTTATAATTAAATAACACTCTTTCTGTAAGATAGACTACATTCTATCACATACTGAGGAAGTTATATATTCAAATAAAAAGAAATCTAAAATGAAGAGCAATTAAGAGATTTACCCAAAGTTAAACCAAAATTGAAGGGCAAGACCTAGAATAAACACAGTGCTGCAATTTGACTTTCTATGCTATGATACATGTATTATAGGGCTGCTGAATTCAGGTTACCCAGTGAGACAGAACCCTGAGAATTTAGTTATCCTTATCTTCTCAAAGTCAACCTCAGTCTTTCCACCCCAGCCTCATTTCAGCCCTAAAAGAAGCCTTGGAAATACATTGTTCTCTCCAATAGATTAATTTGTGAAATTTATACCATAAAAAAAATCATTAGAAATGTGAAAAAGTGACTATTTCCTCTTTCCTTACCTCTTACATTTTTTTCTAAAACAAATGCACATGGTGTGCAATTCTCCAGAATTATTATAATACCTAAAATTGCTCTACTGCTGGGCTTACTACTGTGAAGACAACATTCAGGAAGATTTATTTATAAGGAAGTCAGTTTGAAATTTTAGTAACTAATCCCCTTTAATGGTTTCCAAGACTTACCTGTCTTATGATGAATTTTTCCTTGTCATGAATAGAATTTCAGAATCTCAAGATGGGGTCTCATGTAACCTTATTTCAGGATATAGAAATAGATGAATTGAGACTGAATTCTCATATGATAAGTAGGACCAAATGAGTTTTTAGCCATAAGAAAGCAAAATAGAAATTTATTGAAAGAACAGTTTCTTCTAGTGCAAAAAAAGTTAAGAAAATAATTTATAACTTGTAATGATTTATAACTTTTGGTCCTTTTATTATATGTTCTAATATGTGGTCTTGATAGTCAGCTAGTGAAGAAGATAGATGAGGTAGTGTATATTAAAACTACAGATAAGGAAATTAAAGCTAGAATATATTAGACGGCTCACCAAGAAGATGACTCTAAATTGGGATTAGAACTTCAAGAGATTTATCACAAGAGAGAGCGAAAGTTGCAGAGACTCCAGACTGCAATTTGGATCTGACGCTCACATTAAGAGAGTGCAGGAAAAGGATTAAGTGGAATGATCAAGACATTTTCTGCCAGATGATGTGATGTCCACAAGCTAAAAATGGTCATTCCAAGCACAAACCATTGTCTTGCTGGAATGGGCCCACCTTAGTTTCTCTACCCTATTCAGTCACTGGCTGAAACTAGTCCACAGGAAGCATGACCTCAAAGTGGCACAGTGGCCAACTGACTCAGAAAGGTAATAGCTGAAAGCTCAGTCAATTCACATCCAGCGTATTTGAATTCACAGTTCTGTGTGGTCTATCAAAATCCAAGCAAAAGCCTGACGTTCAGTAACATATTTTGTAAAGCTTTTATATGAATGAAAATCATGTGATCGTTGAATACAGTTATATTCAATTAATTGTCAGGCTGCTTTTTAAGCCAGATATGACAAGAAAATAGAAAGAGGACTATTATTTGATAAAAGGAGGCAAGTAAGAAGGAGAGAGAAAAGATGTAAGAAGTAGTAGGGGGATGAATATGATCAAAATGTCTTATATTCATGTATGAAAAACTATATTGAAACTCATTATTAACATTTATTAATATTATTAACTCATTATTAGCATTTTGCTAATATGTTATTAATATGTACTAACAAAAATAAAATTTAGAAATAATAAAATCTCATTCTTCAAATCTAAAACCACCAAATCTGTCATATTTCTACATTCAAGCAAAAATTTTAGAGAAAATAAATCTAAAGTATTTCAGATACACAAATACCATCCAGAGTATAGTTGGGGAGAAAAAGCACTCCTGAAATTTTTGAAAAATTACTATTCATAGATTAAATTTTCCACTAGTAACCTCCTAATATATACCATGATACAAATGTTTCTAAGGTTCATTAGGCAAAAATTTGATGGATGCATGACATTCTATAGCCTACTTACTTTCACCTATATATCCACTTAAATGAATATGCAAAAAATGAATTATTTGAAATAAAAATCTCATTTCTCCAAAGAAATAGATATTGATCATCTATCTAACACATGGTAAGAAAACCCTCATTTTGTCCTAAAAATCTGTAGAAACACATCATTTCTTGAATTACATATGAACAAAACAAGGCTCAATAACTTTAATAACTCACTGATGATTAACCAAGAATGCTAAAAATGTGTGTTTTAATTTGGCTGTACTGCCTAACTAAAAGAGACATAACATATCCCACAAAAATACAGATTAAGTTACTATACTTTAGACACCTTCATTTGATTTTTAAAGAATTATTCTTTAGAATTTCTTGAAATATAATTTTTTTAAAGAGTGGAACAGCTTGAGGTCAAAAGTTTCCAAAAGGATGCATTACCATGATTGTCTTTGTAATGAAGAAAACTGTTCTTCCCTCTCACCTATTATCACTTCTGATTTTTTTAAAAGCCTGGCAAGAAAATTATTCTACAGATCATTATGATTCCTATTAAATTGTGTTTTTCTTTAATTTTTTTAGATAATGGAGGAAAACCCGATAATTTTTATGTAGTATAATAAAAATTTCCTGTGTACACAAACACATAGAAAGTTCATTAAAATAAATGGAAATAGTCAGGTTTTTGCCCCGTATCGCAGTATCCATGTGAGTGGATGGGCTTAATTTCATCCCTAAAACAATTTTCCCTGTCTCTGCCATTGAAATCCATTTTTAAAATTCAATTTCAATCTACTGTTTGGTCCCAGTAAAGAAATTTACATTATCCTTTAGTTCACCCTTCCATGCCCCATCTGCCAGACGGCAGACCATTTTCCTGTGAGGTACAGCATTTCCATTGCAGCCATTTTCAAGCCACTGTACACGTTTATTTGTCTGTCTTCAATGATAGCCAAAGAATTCCTGAGGGATAGAAAACTGCTTTCACTGAGTTTTGTGTCTTTGTTATCTCATACTTAATAAAGGTTTGCTGAATGAAGTGACAGCTATATGATGGAGTACAACCAGCATAGAGAAATTAGCTATCAGTTTTAAGAAGCTTTTATGAATAATCTTTAACTTTGCCTTCTCCAAATATGATTATGTTATTTTACAAGGAAATTGTATGCCAATATGTTGTTTCCTTTTTATGTTTCCATTTCCATCAAAGCCAAACCGGAGAGGATAATGTCATAAGTATATTATACTCTCCATATAACATTCAAAATAATCTATAGATGATAGGTAGTGAATAGCTAGAAGGGTAAAGTTTACAAAAACTATATATTTCTAATAATGCCAAAGAATGATCAAATTGTGAGAAACACTGACTTACATTTCATGTGAACAGATGTGACATACTGAACAAGGCTATACTAACCTTGGACTTGATGTTGCTTCGTATGCCCAAATACACTGTACTCCTAAACTTTCATCCACAGAACAAAATTTATCACCTACTTTGTAGCTCTTCTCTAGATTGTAATGCAGTGCTTTTAATTTCATAAAGTAGTAAAATAAAAATGTAAATAATATTTTTTCATCTGGCTTAGTATTATATAGTTTATGCACCAGTGCATTTTATCAGACTATAAATCTCTTGACTCCAGCCCTTCTTTATGAGGTCTCAAAAGGGTAGTTTAACATATTGTACATAATGCACATGAGTAGATATTTATCAACCTCCATTACAACATAAAAATAAATCTTGAAAGAGAAAACAAATATCTTGAAAACAAATTTTTAAAAACAGTGTAATCTACTTTGGACAAATGTTAACATGCTATTATGTCTTAATATAGCAATACAATGGTTTTATCATTTCTGTCCATCACCAAACTGTGTTCATTTATAGAGTATTAAGCTCATGTGAGTATTATGTTATAAATCTAAAGGCATAGTATAGAAAATTACTGTGTCCTGCATCCCAATAACATTCTTGCAGAGGAACAGAGCAACCTGTTCATTAGGAAATATCAAATTGCAAATCTTTCTGGGAGCCAAAAGAAGAAAATGGTTTATATTAACATTTGAAAAACTACGACTTAGTACAGTTATAAATTTGTGCATTCCAAATGTGTTTGTATAAAGAACAGATTGTTATATGGTAAATGCAGCTTGTTATATAGTAGCTAAGAGACACAGAGCTGGATCTGGTAAATCTACCATCCTTGTTTACCCGTGTGACCCCTGCACACACTCTTTGGTCTCTCAGTTCAAACCCCTTTTCCATGGATACCAATGGCACAGAATTTCATGTGGAATAAATGAGATAATTCATGTGAACTCCAAACAAGAATACTCAGAGACTATTATTATACTGTATTTATAAACCCCACCCAAATGCATAGACATACAGTATTCATAGAGAATTAAAACACATGCCCTCCAGGAGCATTTGTGCATTCCACAAGCAGCATTGTGTCCTAACAGATTGCTGTCACACTGCACTTTCCTCCCTAAGCATTAGTGCCATTTTCACATACCTGTTAAGCAATCTTCTGTTATTACTTTGCAACACATCATTTGTGTCTCTCTCTTTACTAACATGAGACCATTATCTTGCCATTCAGCAATGACAGATGACTCATCCCAGAATCCAAATGACACCTTCTTGATGTAATGGGGGAGACTTTTTTTTACAGGATGCAGGATGCATTCTAAATGCATCTTAGATTCAGGTACATAAAAAGACACAAAACATATTTAATAGTACAAATCACTAGGGATTTGTTAAGTTAGTTCCAATGATAGAGGACAAGAGATGCAGTGTTATTAATTACTTGTGAATTTTATTACTAGAGACTATTTTATAAGGATAATCAAAAATAGTGGAAGCTTGGTGTAGGGAAGAGAAGGCCAAAAAATGGTCACATAAAATAAACTCTTGGTATGATTACTGAAAAGTACGGAAGTGTAAAAAGCCGGCATGCATTTTAGGAACAGAATATACGGATCCCTTAAAAGGGAATAAATGGAACACGGGGTTAAAGAAATAGAGCCAAACCGATCTGGAATGTATGTTTTAGGCAAGAGAAAGCTATTGGAGAATATGTAATATGGCAAAGGATTGAACAAACACACACATTAGTTTATTTAGGTCTTACTCTAAAATACCTTAATGAGACTAAAACTGCAAACCAGGATTTACTGAGGCCAAAGATGTCAAAGCCAAATTGGTTTTTAAAAAGAAATAAATTCTCATGTCTGGGAAATCTAAAACAAGAAATTTTTAAAAAGATTTTTACTCATTTTTAGCTTATTAAGACATTCTTTTAACAAACTCTTACCTTTGTATCTTGTTATTGAATTTATATTTCTAACATCAAAATGATAATCGTTCCAGACACATGCTCATATACATGCTGTGCTTTTATCAATTAGTAAGACAAAGTTTTCTTTTGCTGTTATCATTTGCAACTGAAAAATATTTTTCAGAGAATAAGGCTTTAGTTTCTTGGACTTTTTAACAAAATAAGACATAATAAAGATATATCTTGGATATAAGAATGTTTCAATAGAGAAAAACCTAGGTGCTAGTTTAATTGTGGTGGACACTTAAATAATAATGACAGATTTTTAAATGAATTTGTGCCTGGTAAAACCTAATACAAAAAAAAAGTGTACATAAGAAAAGATTTTGCAGTTATGCAAATGATAAAAAGCACTTTAAGTTTTTGATTTTCATGTAGTACACAATAGTGCTACACATATAGTGCACACCAAATGTACAGCTCCTGTCATAAGTACTGCTTGTTATCAGTAACTGGATGCAGTGCTACCTTCCTATAATGCCAGCAACTCAGGAGGTTTTGGGTGGAGAACCACAGATTCAAGTTTAGGCGGAGCAGGATAGTGAGACCCTGTCTCATGGTAAAGTAAATAGAAGTGCTAGAGATCTTGCTCAGCTGTGGGGCACTTACCTAGCAGGCAAAGGGCTCTTTCTTTTGTGTGGCAAAAGAAAGAAAAGTTATCACTAAATATACATAAAAAGAACTTGCCATTTTCTGAGGCACCATCAACTTGATAGATCCATTGCAATCATTGTTCAGTGATTAAACTATCATCATTGAAAAGAAAAAAATGCTGAAAGGCAATTATGTAAATTATGGTTAATCACATTTGGAGTCAAAAGAATGAAGGGAACAAAGTACCATAAAACTCAACAATATATTTTTAATAAAAAACTGTGGTACATTGTTTGAATAAAAATATATCTGTGACACTAAATTAATGCTATATCAAATGTTATGATTTAGCTTTTTGCTTCTATTTGGTTTTCTAAATTAGTTTCTAAATTCTACTTAGTTTCTAAACTTTATAACTTGGAGTTTAATTAGAATAATATGTGCTCAGTGTTGTAGAATATAGTAATTATTTAAAATAAATGCTTGAAATATTTTGGATTTTTTGCTTAGAACTAGGGATATTTATCACTATAGCTTAATCTACACTTGCCTACATAAAAACTGGTGAGTGTTGCAAATAAACTTTAGGAAAAATTACAATGTTTCTATATGATTGCTTGGAAATGTAGGTAAATTTACTCATTTATTACAGCAAATGCCATAATATCACCATTCCTAAACACTTTTGTTCGCGAGCAATTCAGTTCACAAACAGAAGCATTCAGCAAAATTTTGCATTTAGGAGCAAGCACCACACCAGGTGACAAAAACAGCTGTAGCCATCTTCCCCACACAAAAACAAATGTGGTCATCGTCCTTACAGTTGTGGAACAAATTGTGGAACAAATTATGTTCCTGAACGGAAGAACCACTGTACATGCTTCATCAGCCATTGGCCACCTACAGCACAGCAGTTCACAACTTTCTTTTTTTTTTTATTTAAAGAAAGAAAAGAAAATTTGTTTCAGGTATTGAGATGCCTCCTGCCTTGCATTTATTGCCCAGAATTGCCTTTGCTAGTCTAGGTTTCTTCTGGTTCCAAATGAATTTTAGGAATATTTTCTCTAGTTCTGTAAGGTATGTTAATGGTATTTTGATTAGGATTGCACTGAATCTGTATAACTGCTTTGGGAGTATGGGCATTTTCACAATGTTGGTTCTTCCCTGTCAAGAGCAAGGAATATCCTTCAATTTTCTAATATGCTCTTCAATCTCCTTTTGTAGTGTAGTATAGTTTTCAGCATATAGGTCTTTTACATTCTTGGTTAGGTTGATTCCTAGGTATTTCATTTTTTTAGATGCTATTGTGAAAGATGATATTTCCATAATTTCTCTCTCATGGAGTTTTTTGTTCCTCTACAGGAAAGCTATTGATTTTTAAGTGTTGATTTTGTATCCAGCTATGCTGTTGAATTTGTTTACTACCTCTAGTAGTCTTTTAATGTATTTTTGGGATCTTCTATGTAGAGTATCATGTCATCTGCAAATAATGATAATTTAACTTCTCCTTTTCCTATTTTTATTTCTCCCTCTTGTCTGAAGGCTCTGGCTATTATTTCCAGAACTACATTGAATAGAAGTGGTGATAGTGGACACCCATGTCTTATTCCTGATTTTAAAGTGAAGGCTTTCAGTTTTTGTCCATTTAGTATAATGTTGGCTGTTGTTTGTCATAGATGGCCTTTATGAGATTGAGGTACATAACATCTATTCCGAGTTTCTGTAGGGTTTTTATCATGAAAAGGTGTTGGACCTTATCAAAAGCTTTTTCTGAGTCTATTGAGATGATCATGTGATTTTTGTGTTTGGTTCTGTTGATGTGATGTATTACATTTATTGATTTGCATAGGGTGAATCACCTCTGCATTCCTGGAATAAATCCTACTTGGTCATGGTGTATAATTTTCTTGATGGTTTGCTGTATTGTATTTGCCAATATTTTACTGAGAATCTTTACATCAGGGTTCCTTAATGAGATGGGTCTATAGCTCTGCCTTTTGGTTGTGTCTTTCTCTGGTTTTGGTATCAGGGTGATACACACCCCCAGGAATGAATTAGGGAAGACTGCTTCTCTTTCAATTTCATTGAAGAGTTTAAGGAGGGAACATCACAGAACCTGAAGCTGAGAGCTGGGCTGCTCAGGAGAGCCAGGCCCACCCTTCACCCACAGGGAACACTGCGGGGACCAGTGACAGAGGGCCTGAGGTGCCTGGGTCAGCCCCTCCTGGGCCCGCCTCTACGCCAGGAACATCTAGGAAGCCTGCCACAGGTGTGAGCTGCCTCAGAACACATCTGCTGACCTACCCTTCCACCAGGAACATTGGACTGCAGTGGACTACCATGCTGTCTCAATAAGAGGCTCAGGAACCCCTCACCCAAACAGAAGACTTCATCAGGCTTCAGCCAGTGTGGTGAGTTTGCCCCCCAAAATACAGGCCTGCAGTGGGTAAATGGGGACAGAAGTGAAACTCCCTCCAAGTGTAAGACCTTAGCTAACCTGGCAAGAGAGTAGATAACCCCCTCCCCTTAGAGAATATCAGACAGGTTGAGGAGTGCATCAACATTGCCCTGCCCAAATTTAGAGGAAAATAAAGAAATTGTAAGACCCTCCAGTGACACAGTAGGGCTTCAGCTGACAAAAACACTATAGCCAGGGAGACCTGGTGACCTGCCACAACCTGAAGATGTAACAACAGCAGGAACTAAGAGCTGCCCTACATCAATACTTCTGGGCTAGTTACCACAGAAAGAATATAGGACTCATCCAACAGGCACAGCAGGAAGAATTCAGGAGACTACATCTCCTCTTCATGGTGGTACACAGCAATTTGACAAACATCAACCACACAGTAGAATCCTGAAATACACACTGCAGAAACGTGTGACTGTTGGAATATAAAGACCAGAAATTTACCCAAAAGGTGAAAATACGTAAACGAAAGCAAAACGCAATCCCGAATATCTAGTCCATCGGGGCAAGTGCAGGCAATAATGAAATAGAGGACCCTAAAATTCATACACCATAAATCTCTGAAAAGATAGCAAATGAAGTAAAGAATCAAATCCATGAGGCTATGGTGGATCTCAAAATAGAAATAACACCTTTTGTAAACACAAAAGTAACAACCTTAGTAATTTGAGCTGTTCAACATAGCTAGAGAAGAAATAGATAAGAAACTACAAGAGCAAGGGAAATTCACTGAAACTTTGAATGAACAACGCATAAAATGAGCAGAATCTATGAAACAAATTGAAAGAGATATGCAAGTAGCAAAAAATTGTATTGAGGCCTGCAAAGCTATTTAAATGAATCTGAGGAAAGAATTTCGGACCTTGAGGAAAGGATTGCAGATAGTGATCCTGAAAGGGTAGAACTTATAAAAACAACAAAGCAGCATGAAATGACAGTCCAACAGCTACAAGATGATGCCAGGAGAAACAATATTAGAGTAATAGGCATTAGTGAGGAGGAAGGAGACAATGCAACGGATATAGCTAAGCTGTTTAGAGAAATAATGGCAGAAACTTTCCCAAACATAGGGGGGAAATGGATATACAAATAAGTGAGGCATATAGAACACCACACAGTCATAACCAACATAAACCTACACCCAGACATATAATAATTAAGATCGCAGACGTACAGCATACAAACAGAATACTAAAAGCTGTTAGAGAAAAGACACAACTCACCTACCAAGGAAAGCCTATTAGAATCACAGCAGACTTCTCAGCACAAACCTTCAGGTTCAGATGAGCTTGGAGTGAAGTATTTCAAGCCCTAAAAGAAAACAATTTTCAACCCAGACTGACGTACCCAGCAAAATTGTCTTTCAAATTTAGTGGAGAAACAAGATACTTCCATGACAAAGCACAACTAAAAAAATTCATATCCACCAAACCAACCTTAGAAGGAGTGCTGAAGGACATCCTAGATAGAGATAAAAATGACCAAAATCTTCAGAACAACAACAGAAAGAAATCACCAGGCTGGCAAGAAAGTAAACAAGGGAGAAAAACAGGAAACTAACAAAAGTAACACAACATGGCAATGTCAAGCCAGTACATATCAGTGATATCCATAAATGTAAATGGGCTCAATTCACATATCAAAAGAAACAGGTTGACAGAATGGATCAAGAAACAGGATCCCACAATATGCTATATACATGAAACACACCTGACTCAAAAGGAAACTCATAGATTAAAAGTCAAAGGATGAAAAACCATATTTCATGCAATGGGAACCCAGAAAAAAGCAGTGGTAACTATTCTATTTGCAAACAATGTGAACTTCAAACTTAAATGATTAAAAGAAACAAAGAAGTTCACTACATACTCATAAGTGGAAAAATTCAAGATGAAGAACTAACAATTATAAATATATACGCACCAAACACAGGAGCACCCAACTATATAAGACAGATACTAAAGGACATGAGAAACCAAACACACAAGAACACAATTATTACAGGTGACCTTAACAGCCCACTGTCACAAAGAGATAGATCAACTACACAAAAAGTCAGCAAACAAATAACAGAACTGAATAATACCTGCGAGCAATTGCACTTAGTAGATGTTGACAAAGTGTTCACCCAACCACATCAGAATACACATTCTTCTCAGCTGCCCGTAGGACAGTCTCCAAAACAGACCATATATTATCCCATAAAACATTGTTAAATAAATGCAAAGGTATTGAAATTATCCCATGCATACTATCTGACCATAGTGCACTGAAATTGGAAATTAATGGAAAAAGAAATTGCAAAACCTGCATAAGTACATGGAAATTAAATAACAACCTTCTGAACAACCAGTCAGCTACATATGAAATTAAAGAAGAAATAGAACAATACCTACAATTCAATGAAAATGCAGACACAACATACTATAATCTGTGGGATGCAATGAAAGAAGTCTTAAGAGGGAAATATATAGCAATAAATTGTTCTATCAAGAAAAAAGAATGAGCACAAATAAACAATCAAATGCTTCATCTCAAGTTTCTAGTAGAAGAAGAGCAAGTTAAATCTAAAGCTCATAGAAGAGAGGAAATTGTAAAGATTAGAGCAGAAATCAATGCAATTGAAACTAAAAGAACATTACAAAGAATGAATCAAAAAGCTGTTTTTTTGATAGAATAAACAAAATTGACAACCCTCTAGCTAATCTTATAAAGAAAAAGAGAGAAAAAAACCCAAATTCATGCAATAAAAAAAGGGGAAATTACTACAGATCCCATGGAAATTCAAAAGATCATAAACACCTACTTTGAAAATCTCTATTCACATAGAGAAGAAAACAAAGAGGAAGTGGACAGATTTCTAGGAACATATGAACTACCAAAGCTCAACCAAGAAGATAGAGCAATTTTTAATAACCCAATATCAGCTATTGAAATTGAAAAGGTAATAAAAAAAAAACTTACCAACAAAGAAAAGCCCAGTTCCTGATTGATTCATAGCTGAATTCTATAAGAAATTTAGAGAAGACTTGATGCCAATACTCCTTCAACTCTTCAATGAAATTGAAAAGAAAGCAATCCTCCCTAATTCATTCCTGGAGGCAAGTGTTACTCTGATACCAAAACCAGAGAAAGACCCCACCAAAAATAGGCCAATCTCATTAATGAACATAGATGCAAAGATTCTCAATAAAATACTAGCAAATAGAATGTAGCAAATCACCAAGAAGATTATACATCATGAAGAAGTGAGGTTCATTCCAGGAATGCAGGGATGGTTTAACATATGCAAATCAATAAATGTAATACACCACATCAACAGAGCCAAAAACAAAAACCACTTGGTCATCTCAATAGATGCAGAAAAAGTTTTTGATAAGGTCCAACACATGTTCATGATAAAAATCCTTCAGAAATTCAGAATATATGGTGTCTACCTCAACCTTATGAAGGCCATCTATGATAAACTAACAGCCAATATTATACTAAATGGTCAAAAACTGAAAGCTTTCACTTTAAAATCAAGGACAAGGCAAGGATGTCCACTATCACCACTCCTATTCAATATATTTCTGGAAACACTAGCCAGTGCAACAAGACAAGAGAAAGAAATAAAATGAATAAAGATAGGAAAGGAAGAAGTTAAATTATCACTATTTGCAGATGACAGGATACTCTATATAGAAAACACAAAAAACTCCATTAAAAGACTACTAGAGGTAATAAACAAATTCAGCAGTATTGCTGGATACAAAGTCAGTGCTCAAAAATCAATAGCATTCCTGTACACAAATAAGAAATTCACTGAAAGAGAAATTATGGAAATAGCACCCTTCACAATAACATCTAAAAAATGAAATAATTAGGAATCAACCTAACTAAAAATGTAAAAGACCTATATGCTGAAAATTATACTATGTTAAAAAAAAAAGGAGATTGAAGAGGATATCAGAAAATGGAAAGATGTTCCATGCTCTTGGCTAGGAAAACCAATATCTTGAAAATGGCCATACTCCCAAAACTGTTATACAGATTTAACAAAATCCCAATCAAAATACCATTGATATACCTCACAGATCTAGAGAAAACACTCCCAAAATTCATTTGGAGCCAGAAGAAACCTAGAATAGCAAAGGAAATTCTGGGCAATAAAGGCAAGGCAGGAGGCATCTCAATACCTGACTTGAAAATGTACTACAAAGCCACAGTGATAAAATCAGCATGGTACTGGCAAAGAAATAGATCTGAGGATCAATGGAACAGATTAGAAGATATAAGTATAGGTACAAAGACACTCAGCAAACTGATATTAGACAAAGGGCCTAAACATGTTCACTGGAGGAAGGATAGCCTCTTTAATAAATGGTGTTGGAAAAATTGGCTCTCCACATGTAGAAGACTGAAACTAGATCCATGCCTATCACCATGCACAAAATTAAATTCTAAATGGATCAAAGACCTAAACATTAAAACAGAAACACTAAATCTACTAGAAAATAAGGTAGTTAGAAATCTTGGAGACATAGGGGTAGGCAGAGATTTCATGAACAAAACACAAACTGCACAGGAAACACTTCAGAGAATCAACAACTGGGATCTCATATTATTGAAAAGTTTCTACATTTCAAAAGAAATCACCATCAGAGTGAAAAGAAAACCCACAGAATGGGAAAGAATTTTAACCAGCAACCTCTCAGACAAAGGACTTATATCAAGAACATATAAAAAATTGAAAAACATCAAGCCCCCCAAATTCAAAGACCCTCTCCAAAAATGGGCATCTGAGATGAACACACAGTTCTCAAATGAAGATATACAAATGGCAAACAAATACAGGAAGAAATGTTCACCATCACTGGTCATTCGAGAAATGCAAATTAAAACAACACTGAGATATCATCTCACACCAGAAAGAATAGCTGCCATCAAGAAATCAACTGATAACAAATGTTGGCGAGGCTGTGAGGAAAAAGGAACACTGCTCTACTGTTGGTGGGAGTGTAGACTGGTGCAACCACAATGGAAATCAGTATGGAGAATTCTCAGAAGACTAGGACTGGAAGCTCCATTCAACCCAGCTATTCCCCTCCTGGGTATTTTTCCAGAAAAACTGAAAAGTTCATATCACAGTGATATATGTGTACCCATGTTGATAGCAGCACAATTTGTAATAGCTACATCTTGGAAACAACCAAGATGCCCATCAACTGCAGAGTGGATGAAAAAGATATGGTATTTTTATACAATGGAATATTACTCAGCTATTAAAATGAATCATCTTGAAGCCTTCATAGGGAAATGGAGACAACTTGAGACTATCCTCATTAGTGAAATAAATAAGAATCGTATTTATAAATATCACATTGTGTCTCTAGTGTAAAAAGTAATAAGAACTGTAGGAGTAATAAAACCCAAAATGTGTAATTGCTACTATAAAAAAGAGAGGAAAAAAGTTCTCTCAAGGATATAACTGCATGTGTGTTTAAGGGTGTAAGATAGATGACCATATTACTGTTTTTGTTAGATTGTTGAGCAGAACTGTTAACAGTCTCATTGCTTGAATGTCTACTATGTGTGCTTTAATTTTGTAACTTGAACAAATATTTCCAGTGATGAGAGTATGTAATGTATCAAGTGGTGATTTCTTAGTGTTGTTGTTGTTGTTGTTGTTTTTGGTTATTTGTCTGTTTGGTTTTTGTTCTTTTATTTTTTCCCTTTGGAATTCTGTATTGTTACTATCATTTTTCTGTTTTGTCTGGTTGGGTTTTTTTTTCTTTTTAAATAAAATTTAAAAACAAGTGTTTAAGGAGTATTGGCATTAAATATTTTCTAAATTTCTTATAGAATTCAGCCATGAATCCATCAGGACCTGGGTTTTTTTTGTTGATAAGTTTTTAATCACATTTTTTATTTCAGTAGCTGATATTGGGTTATTCAAAATTGTTAAATCTTCTTGATTGATCTTTGGTAGTTCATATGTTTCTAGAAATCTGTCCATTTCATCTGTGTTTTCCACTCTATGTGAGTAGAGATTTTCAAAGTAGGTGTTCATGATCTTTTGAATTTCCATGGGATATGTAGTAATTTCTTTCTTTTCAGTCCTTATTGTGTGGACTTGAGGTTTTTCTTTCTTTTTCTTGAGAAGATTTGCCAGGGGTTTATCAATTTTGTTTATTCTCTCAAAAAACAGTGACAGCTCTTTGATTCATTAATTCTTTGTATTTTTTTAGTTTCAATTTAGTTTCTGCTCTAATCTTTACAATTTCCTCTCTTCTATGAGCTTTGGGTTGGACTTGCTCTTTTTCTAGGAGCTTAAGATGTAACATGAGGTTATTTATTTGTGTTTGCTACATTTTCTTGATGTGACTATTTATTGCTATATATTTCCCTCTTAGGACTGCTTTCATTGCATCCCATATGTTACGCTATGTTGTATCTGCATTTTCATTGTATTGTAGGTATTGTTTTATTTCTTCTTTAATTTCATCTATAACCCACTGGTTATTCAGAAGGATGTTGTTTAATTTCCATGTATTTATACAGGTTTTGCAGTATTTTGCCATTGATTTCCAATTTTAGTGCTCTATGATCAGATATTATGCATGGGATAATTTTGCTCCCTTTGCATTTATCTAAGAATGCTTTATGGGTTAATATGTGGTCTAATTTGGAGAATGTCCCATGTGCAGCTGAGAAGAACATATATTCTGATGTGGTTGGGTGGAACACTCTGTAAACATCCACTAAGTCCATTCACTCACAGGTATAATTCAATTCTGCTATTTCTTTGCTGACTTTTTGTCTAGTTGATCTATCTCTTTGTGACAGTGGGGAGTTAAGGTTTCCTATTACAATTGTGTATTTGGTTTTTCATGTCTGTTAGTATTTGTCTTATATAGTTTGGTGCTCCAGTATTTGGTGTATATATATCTATATTTGTTAGTTCTTCCTCTTGTAGTTTTCCACTTACAAGTATGTTGTGGCCTACTTTATCTCTTTTAATCATTTTAAATATGAAGTTTACATTGTCTGCAAGCAGAATAGCTACCCCTGCTTTTTTCTGGGTTCCTGTTGCATGGAATACTGTTTTCCATCCTTTGACTTTTAATCTATGAGTTTGTTTTTAATGCAGATGTGTTTCTTGTATACAGCATATTGTGGGATCCTGTTTCTTGATCCATTTTGTCAACTTGCTTCTTTTGATATGTGAATTGAGCCCATTTACATTTATGGAGATCACTGATAGGTACCTGGCTTGACATTACCATGTTGTGTTACTTTTGTTAGTTTCCTGTTTTTCTCCCTTGTTTACTTTCTTGCCAGCCTGGTGATTTCTTTTTGTTGTTGTTCTGAAGATTTTGGTCATTTTTATCTCTACCTAGGATGTCCTTCAGCACTCCTTCTAAGGTTGGTTTGGTGGATATGAATTTTTTTAGTTGTGCTTTGTCATGGAAGTATCTTGTTTCTCCACTAAATTTGAAAGACAGTTTTGCTGGGTACGTCAGTCTGGGTTGAAAGTTGTTTTCTTTTAGGGCTTGAAATACTTCACTCCAAGCTCATCTGAACCTGAAGGTTTGTGCTGAGAAGTCTGCTGTGATTCTAATAGGCTTTCCTTGGTAGGTGAGTTGTGTCTTTTCTCTAACAGCTTTTAGTATTCTGTTTGTATGCTGTATGCCTGCAATCTTAATTATTATATGTCTGGGTGTAGGTTTATGTTGGTTATGACTGTGTGGTGTTCTATATGCCTCACTTATTTGTGTATCAGATTTTTTTCCCCAGTTTGGGAGATTTTCTGCCATTACTTCTGTGAATAACTTAGTTATATCCTTTGCATTGTCTCCTGCCTCCTCACTGATGCTTATTAATCTAACATTGTTTCTCCTGGCATCATCTTGAAACTGCTGGATTTTCATTTCATGCTGCTTTGTTGTTTTTATAAGTTCTACCCTTTCATGATTGCTATCTGCGATCCTGTCCTCAAGGTCTGAAATTCTTTCCTCAGCTTCATTTAAGCTTCATTTCCTCAGCTTTGCAGGCTTTCACCACAATTTTTTGTCCCTTGCATATCTCTTTGAATTTGTTTCATAGATTCTGCTTGTTTTATGCATTGTTAATTCAAAGTTTCAATCAATTTCCCATGCTCCTGTATTTTCTTATCTATTTCTTCTCTAGCCATGTTGAGCAACTCATTTACTTAGGTTGTTATTTCTGTCTTTATGTGAGACATTATTTCTGATTGATTTCCTCTATAGCCTCATGGATTTGTTTCTTTACTTCATTTGCAATCTTTCAGAGATTTCTGGTGTGTGACTTTTAAAGTCCTCTATTTCAATGTCACCTGTACTTGCTCCTGTTGGACTAAATGTTTGATATTGCACTTTGCCTTTTTGTTTTGTCATTTTCACCTTTTGGATAAATATTTGGTCTTTCAATCCCAAAAGTCTAAACTTTCTGTATTGTTTGTTTTACGGTCCTACTGTGTGATTAATGTTTATCCAATTGTTGGGTACCACAATGAAGAGGAGAGCCAGTCACTTGAATTCCTCCTACATGGCCTGTTGGGTGAGTCCTATGTTCTTTCTGGGCTAACTAGACTATAATATTGATGTAGGGCAACTCTTAGTTCCTGCTGTTGCTATGTCTTCAGGTTGTTTCAGGTCACCAGATCTCCCTGTCTATAGCGTTTGTGTCAGCTGAGGCCCTACTGTGGCACTGGGGGTCTCATAAGCTCTTTAAATTTTCTCCAAGTTGCGGGAAGCCTTATTGGTGCACTCCTCAACCTGTCTGATGTTCTCTGTGTGGGGGAGGGGGTTACCCACTCTCTTGCCAGGTTCTCCAAGGTCTTATAGTTGGAGGGAGTTTCACTTCCGCTCCTATTTACCCACTGCAGACCTCTATTTTAGGGGAAAACTCACCACACTGACTGGAGCGTGCTGAGGTCTTCTGTTTGGGTGAGGGGTTCCTGTGTCTCCCATGCAGGCAGCACAATAGTCTGCTGTAGTCCAACTTTCTGGGAGAAGGGGTTGGATCCAATGATCAGTGGCAGTACCAAGTCTAGGAGGCAGTTATGTTCTCCAAGGGGTGGGCCCATGGCAGTGGTCAGGGGCATCCCAGGCCTGCCAGGCTGAAGGGTGGTCTATGGCAGCAGTCCAAAGGGACCCAGGAGTGCCAGGGCCATCCCAGGTGTTCCTGGCCAAGGGGCAGCCCACAGCGACAGTCCGAGGCTGCTCAGTGGTGTTGGGAGCCTCCCATGTGTTCCGGGCCCAGTTCATAACTTTCCATATGGATGACAGGAAGACAACAGCAACAGGTCTGCCCTGGAGGATCATGGGAGTGCCATGCTTTGAGTGGTCACCATGTGGAATGTGCCAAGAGTTGCTCTACAATGCTATTGATGAATGGCTTTTGAAATTCCAAATTATTTTAAACTTGAGTATATTATACCATTTCTCTATAAAGCAGTATAAACATTTTCTTGTCAGTCATTATTTCCTTTACAATCTTAAAACACAGCAAATGTTCTAAATGCATAGCAATTCAGTGATATTTTAATCACTGAACAAAAGCTTTTGGTCAAGTTGAAATATTTACCAAGTCAAAGTACTTTCTCTAAGATTGAACCACCTGAAGAAGTACACAGGTATCCAAGTATGGAAAATTTTGCATGAATAAACAAACATTTGTCTCAAAAAGTCATTGGAAATTATAGGATAATGTTTCATTTACCACATTTATGTGAAATAATATTTTTAAATATATTTGTTAAAGTATTCAGATAAAAATTCATTGCCTTTGTATTTATTAAATAATGTATGACTTGATATGTTCATAAGAAAGCAAGAAAGAAGAGAACAAGAATGAAGGAAAAGTAAAAAGTGCAGCAAGAAAAGGGAAGGAAAGAAGAAAGAAGCAGAGGGAAGAAAAAGAGTGGAAAAATAGCCCATTAGGAAGGGAAGTTCTAAAATCAAAATCATCATGTCCTAAAACTGCAATAATACAAAGCCTCATTTTCCTCTTTACAGTGGGAAAAGATAGATACACACAGTGACTGCTTCTTTCAAATTATCAGCTGAGCCATTTCCTGGGACCTCATAGGTAGTGAAGTTTATCCAGTTCTTTCATTTATTACTTGCTCTTTACATCTCTGTTTTCAGTTCAGTAGTGAGAAGAATGAACATGGGCAGTAATCTAAGTCAAGGAAGATGAGAGGTTCGAGCTAATGCACTGAAGGCACCTCCACAGGATGAGTGCTACATTTGTATTTATTTTGCCATTTATCCAGTGCCCACTGTGAACAGCACACTGCCCTGGTGACTAAGCTCAGCTACTAGAAAATTGGCAGTCAACACTGCTACTCTCCAGGGACAAGGCACACTGGTTTGGAACCAACAGTATGATGAAACATTTTATAGGGTCTTCAGTTGAACTAATTACCACCTACATCCATCTGTGCCACTTGGTTCCTTGCCAAATCTTACGTGCTATTGTGTAGATATGTGCATATTCTTTCATAGATTTGCTTCAAAATTATTGTTTCCACAGGCTTTTCTGGAAGCACTGCATCCAAATCTTCTTGGGAACTTTTAAACAGTATAAACTTGTAGGTTTCATCTTCAGTGAACACGGATCTTGGGTATTTGACTATTACATAAAAGTGCCATTTGTGTACATATTGCTCATTCTCAGACATAAAAAACACAGCATTACTGAAAATATTCTAATTTATGTGCTGAATGACACTCAAAATACATATTGTCAACATTATCTAATTGAAAGGAATTGATTCTGTGTCACTGTGATTCACAGGGCACTGTCATGCTTTCATGACGAGGCATTGGCATTTAATGAAATCTGCAGACAGAATTGAAATCAAACTCCTCCTTTTAGCACCTGTGTGACATTTGGCAAGTTATTTAAGTTCTCCCTATCTCTGACTCCTCTTTTGCAAGAGACATATTATAGATCTTATCTCATTAATTATGAAAATTAAATATAAAGGTAAGGTGCCTGAAGTGCATCGTATACACCCAATAAATGTTGATATACCATTGTTAACCTGAGGTATTATGAAGTTATTCCCAGGCTATACAATAAAAGATCTCTTTCTATTCTACTTATGTTCTCAGTAATTCACTAAATTAGAAGTGGGTTTTTTTGAAAATAGCTTTCAAATACAAAGGTTACAGGTAGACTACTCTTTTTATTGCTCAACAATAAATCTTCCCACCACCATCAATATCCCTTTCAATTTGGTATGCCCTAATGCCTCATGAGAAAAAAGAATTGCTAAGCAAATAGTGAGTATTTATTTATTACATGGAATTTCAGAAACTCCAAAGAAAAACGCAAGAGAAACACATCTGTAGAGGTGAAGAGAGAATAAAAATTAGAGGAATTGGAGAATTTCTATCAATAATTTACCTTTCAGAGTGAATTCCATTTTCTGTATGTAGACTTGTATTAAAAATAAGAAATAGGCAATAAATATACATTTTTAAAGTATAACAACATTCTACTCATACTACCTAACAGATTCCAAGAATTCAGAGAAATCATATCCATACAGAAAATTTATAAATTCGTTTCTGCCTAAGTTCACTAACATGAATGAAAAGTCAGAGGACTTTTCTCTACAAGATTATACTGTATGTGAATGTTCGTTCCCTTCAGGCCCATAAATCATTAATGTTTGTTATGGTTGTTAGGGCTACATGTGGAAACTTACCCAGAATCCAAAACACCAAATGAAAGTAAATGGTTAAAAAGTGAAAGAAAAAGGAAGAGACAGTTATATTGGTTTGGTAAGAATTGAAACATTTCTAGTACTCCATCAGCATTGATTTTAAATATCAGAATGACATATGGATGATGAATAATTCAGATTTCATTTATTAGTCCACTGACCCTACATACGACTTCATAAAAATGAAAATAATGTTATTCACCTGCTTCATTCTCCATAGAACAGAAAATGCATATGTAACTGGGTAGAATATTTTTGATGTACTTTGCTCCAGCATATTGCATACACATATATTTGCATGTCATACATTTAGAAGACATGGTGAGATAAAAAAAATTCAATAACATATAAAAAGAACATTTTGCCCCCTACTGGCTGCTGACTTAGGTCTGTAAAAAACAATGCTGATTATCCTGTAAAAACACGTTACCTGGCAACTAGAAACTCAGCAATGTAGCAACGCAATTCTATGTTCCTAGTCTAGGACTGACATTAAGAGAATTGCCACCAATACATCCATAGGGTTACATCCTAAAACAATGAATTTTCTCCCATGGCCTCTCGCCTCTGTTATAAGAATTTTATGCCAGCATGGTAAAATTTCTAGCTTAGGAATTAGAGCAGTTTATGATGCTATTAATTAAAACAAAGATTCTAGGAAATGCTTCCCAGGGGTAAGAAAAGTGGAATAAGATTTTTTTTTTAATCCGGTTGAATTTAAGACACTTTTTAGGTTACTAATGTGGAATCTATTAGGAAGCTGAAAACTTTGTTGAGAAATAGGGGCAAGGGAGGGGGCACTATTTGTCTAGATTATTCTCACTGTTCATTTGAAGGTCAGTTATCTCTACTAATATTAGGTAATCTTTTTATTAATAGGTATTACTTCAATTCAAATATTCTTTGGGTTAACTTTACTTATTCAATGTTCAATAAATGTTTTGTCAATTATACAGCATAGTATTAAAAGTTTTGGTTTTGACCTCATGACAATCTATAATAAAGACATTTGTGATACAATCTTGCTTTATAAGACTTTTCAAATAAATGGGTAAAAAATGTCTATGAGACTTTTGATATAAGAGATATTACACCTGCATTGTAAGGATAAAAGGGCCAAGAGTGAGACTTGCGAAGAACAGTACATACTGCTCCTTTTAGAAAGTGGGATCTTCTGGTCACCACTGGCCCTCAGTGCATCAAGAGATACTGCCTGGATAGGGAGCATCCTATACTTTTTGAATCCATTGAGCTATTTATTGGAGGCCCAACCTAATCATTTTGTGGTAGCAAACTAGAGGGACATGGCTTATAAGTAACTACACTCTCAGAATTTATTGAAACAACAGATCTATCAATCTCCTGAAAGTCATACACAGTCAAAAAGCCTAACAGTGAGAAAGTTGGTGGTGGATTTTTTATATACTGTGCTGCCCATGGGGTAAAACAGAAATCAAAAGAGGAATGCTAAAGTCATCTCCAGATCCCAGGGACTGAAAAAGTAGTACAAGGCAAACTGAAGGTGATTTTATCATCCTCAAAAAAGTAACAAAAATGAGAGTCACATAGGACAAAGAATTTGTGATAAACCCAATCTAAAAAGTGCTTGAACTAGGCTAGGTAGGGTGGAGCCCACCTGTAATTCCATCATGTGGGAGGCTGAGGCTGGATGATTGCCAAGAGTTCAAGGTCAGCCTGAGCTACAAAGTAAGTTCAAGGCCAGTCTGAAATGTATAGTGAAACCCTGTCTCAAAAAGACAAACAACAAACAAAATATAGGGCCCAAGGTAGAAAGCCACAACTCTACCAGCACTCTTTAATTCATTACCTTCCCATTATTTCAACCCAAAGATCAGAATCTTGACTTATAAGCTAAGGAATTACAGGTAGAAGTGAAGTAAAGGAAACATAGCTTGCATCTCTCTCCAGTGAAGTTTCCCACTGTAGTAGACCTAAGTGACAGGAAAAGGAGAATGACTCCACATTGTATCATATTTGGAATTTATAACATGGAAGCTAGTATTCTATTTAGGGGATTGAGACTTTGTTCTTCAATTAAAAGCTACTGTATATCTTTATAATTCCTAGATGTGTAAAGAGAAATCTTGAATTTGGCCCAAATTATCATTCAAGATTAGGAGCAAAATTAATCCCAGTGAGTACATAGAGAGTATAGACACCCAAATGAGCTGCTCTCTGACTATATCCCATAAGAGATGCAATACTCAAGTTACTATGACAATCTCGTGACATGATCAAAAGTCAGAGGCTAAGTAAGTGATCCACTGAAGGCCTATTCATTGTTCTATCTTCTTCTGTGACCTTACAGATTTACCTAGTTTTTTAACATACACATCAAATGATACCAGATGAATACGCTGTGTGTGCCTTTCCATTTTTCATCAGTTCAGATTTTAAAAATAAAAAATCCAATAGTCAGTTTAAGTATACTTCCCTGAACCTCCTAGTAGCTTGCCCTAATTTTGTTTTTTTCTAGTTTCCCAGAATAAATTAAGTGCCTTGTCTACATGATAGTTCTTAAATTTCTTGAAAAGAACCATGATTGTATAGAGGTTTCCCCCTCATCCTGTTATTCTCAACCACAAACAACTCCAGTTTCTCTGCTCCTCAATTCTTCTCACCACTTCCTCAGAAAAATTGTCTGCATGTTAGGGAGCACTTTACCTCTTCCTAACAAGTACAATCAATAGCTGTTCTGTGATTATTGATTACAGTGAACATTTTCATAAGATACTGATGCATTTTGCAAATATAAGTGTTTTGACTAATGATGAATTTAAGGAGCTATTATTTGTATTTTTAATTTCATCCTAGGAGTGTACTGTTACTTCTCTTTTTTCCCACACTTCTACATGGAGTTATTTCCTAGAACCACGATGGGTAACCTTTTAGAGCTGTTAAGTCATAACAAACAGCTGGCTACAGCACACATGCCATAGGTTCCCGGCCACTGTAATGTCATTGGTCTTTTGGCTATCCTTTACTTATGTATCCCCAGAGGGTGTGAGTTGCCAAATTCATGAATGAAATTCATTGCTCTAGGGTGTATAACAATAACAGATAAATAGATTCCAAGAAGTGGAGAATAAATCTATGTGCTCTCTGCTCAATACCAAGGAGAAACAATAATTTGGACAGACTAATATCTTCCCTAAATAACCAGTCTCAAGGAGTAGACCAGTAAGAAGGTGGGGGAAAAAGAGTAAGCATATTTTCATAATCATTTTCTAACCATATTCCCCAACAAGTTTATTATAATGAACTGTGATACTTCTATCATTATCTCAGTTTGGTAATGATATATGTAATTTATGCCTCAAACACCAATTTGATTTGGTACCTGGGGTTAGGAGGTGACAATAAATTTATTTAGAGACCACATGAACACTTAGACTTCATTAATTATGGTTCAATAGGAAATAGATGTTGAATAGGCAGCAGCTAAATATCTCTAGCATTAATATACTGAGTATTTATAAATGGGTGGATAGTTGGGAAATTTAAGATGCTAACGTATTACTGTATGGGCAACACAAAATATAAAATATGCAGCTTTTATCTAAGCAGGCATAGCTGGGGGAAGAATTTAATTATAAAGCAAATAGTTTTTCATCTAGATTGGCTTTTTAAATATTGAGGAAGAACAACTTTTTACTATATGTTTCTTCTCAATATGAATGTAAATCAGTTTAATTTACGAACAAGCGGATCAGAACCTAAAAACACGTCATAAAACACTGATAAGGCTCTAGGTTTCTTTTTTTTTTAATTAAGGCTCTAGGTTTCAATTAGTGACCTACTGAACACTGCATTCACAGTTCCAAGGTCCCTCCTGCTGAGATAAAACACAAAAAGAAGCTGGCATTAAGCAAATTTTTAAAGAAAATCTAATTTAGTACTTTAAAGATTTTGAACTACCATTTATAAGGACTTAAACATGCAACTTCCTGTTTCTCTCTGGAAAATTTACATTAAGGTTGAATTTATATACAACTTCAAGACACTGAATTGTTATTCCTAATTAAATCACTGATATAGTTTAACATTGTAATAAGCATAACAAATACTATGTTGAGTTTTACTAGACTACAAGCTGTGACTTTTGAACAATTGAAGGAGTAAATTTCATCCCTAAATATACTTACATTTTGATAAGATTTAATTCTAACCCATTTTTTGAGATTTCTAGAGGCAAATTTACACCACAACCAGTAGTCAAAGGAGAGGAGTGATTGTTAATATTGGAGGAAACAGCTCATGCAAATGAAAGTAGAACTCACAAAAGCTTAAGACCTCAGACAAACAAAGAAAACTGAAAACTAAGAATGTTGTGAGAAATGGCTCAAGTGATGGAAAAAGCCCTTATTCCTCTAGTTTCCATGTAAAATCATCTTGCTGAAATGACACTGCTAATCACTTTCCACCTTATTTCTGGTCCTTTCACACTGGAGGAATAAGGTACTTGGTTGGTAGAAAGATATCCATTCTCATTTCCTAAGTTCTAACCTACTACACTGACAGCAGATCAGTAACTTGTCTGTTTTATTCCTACTCAAACAATGACCAATGAGAAAGTGATCCTACTAAATGTACCTACTATCCAGAATCAAAACTTCTTTCAGGTGGGCTATTTCTACAGAGTAGGAAGACAGAGAGAGATGATTAGCAGTATGAGTTTATTCGTACTGAAACACATTCTCCAAATGGGAGCACAATAAACAAAAGTTGAAAAAATTTGTGCTCAGCAGATACATAGTAAAAGAAATAAAGATTATTATTCAGGCAGAAGAAAACTGGCCTCCAGAAGGAAGAAATCAAATTAATAGAAATCAGAAGAAATAACAAGTAATTAAAATGTTAAATACATGGGATAAAATAAACTGTCTCAAAACATTATTAAAATATCTGATACACACAGTTAAAATAATGACAACACAAATGGTAGCAACTGATAAATGAAATTAAAGTATGGTAAAGTCTTAACATTATCAGGAAAGTGATCAGAGTAATCACTTTCATTCATCTCAGTTAAGTCAGGATACATTTTATATTTGCCAGATTATAAGTGGAAGAAAAACAAAATAAAAAAACATTCTAGTAAGTTAGCCAGAAAAAAAAAAGACAGACAAAAACATTTAAACATCAAAATGTGAAGGCCTGAAAAGAACAAAAAATGAAACCTAAAACAAGAGGGCTAAATAGCATCATATAGCACGTAAAAACACAGATGATAGGGACAATAAAAATATAGAGTAGATTACTCAAACAAAAATCATACTGTTAGATTATATAAAAAAGGAAAATCAAGTTATACATTGCGTTTAAGAAAGCTGCCTTGAGTATGCAGATGCTAAGGAAATTGAAAATATAAGGATAGGAAAGGATATACCACAAAAACATTAACACAAATTAAGTTTCAATAGTAACAACAGTACACAACAAATATATTTGAGACAATGACTATGGTAAAGCGAGACATTGCTGAAGAACAAATGGTATGGAAGACCAGAACCATAAAATAATTCTAACTCTATATGTATAAGATGAAAAAAAAACATTAAATTATATATAAAGATTAAAGGAACTCAAAAGTGAAATACACAAATTCATAAACATGGGACATTTTAGCAAATTTCTCTCAGTAGCTGACTGAATGAGTAGTTTAAAAATCAGTAGAAAATACAAAAACTAAATAACATAGTAACAAATCCAGCCTATAGGACTTAGACTCAATAGAAATAAATGCATACATATGATTTTCAAATGTCCATGAAATCAGTCCTGTTACGTATCATAAAATGAATCTCATCAAATTTCAAAAGATTAACATTATTTAAGCCATATTCTCTAATCATTGTTGGAGAAAGATGGAAAACAATAACAAAAAGGCAAATGAAAATTTCTCAATTCCCTGATTCAGTCCAATATAAAATAAAACCAAAATGGAAATTAAAAAGTATTTTGAATTGAAAATATGAACAAAACAAAAAGTGTGAGATGTATCTAAAAAGTAAATTGATAAGTTTATCTCTAAAGTTTAAACTTTAAAAGATATTTTAATAAAAAAGTGGTCAGAGTAATAACTTTCATTCAACTCAGTTAAGTCAGGATACATTTGCCAGATTAACAAGTGGAAGAAATAAGATATTTTAATAAAAAAGAAGGTCAAGAAGGTTACAAAAATTTTGTCTAAATAAAACCAAATTATGAACAATAAATATAATGATGTGAAATTAATGAAATAGAAAACAAAACTGAAAAATCAACAGAGGCAAAACTGTGTTTTTGAAAAAAATGAGTTATTAAATAAGCTAATCAAGAGGAAAAATTAACTGTCCACATCATGAATATAAAAGTTGACTTCACTATGGAAACTATAAAAAATAGTAAAGTCAAGGATATACTTCTGTGCCTGCCTAGCAAGCTTGAGGTCTTAAGTTCAATTCCTGGTACCAAAAAATGAAAAATAGTAAATATTATTAAGCATAACTATGTCAATAAATTTGACAGTACAGATTAAATAAAACCACTGATAAATTAATAAAGAAAATTTGGAGTAATCGTATCATGAGGAAGATGAAACTGTTAATAAAAATATTTTAACAAAGAAGAGAAATTCTAATCCTGATTGTTTAGATGTTAAATATATAAGTGAACTAATTTCCTTCATAATTACAGACATTAAAAATAAAATATTAGCAATTAGAATTTGATTTAAAAAATTGGAAAAATGTGATACATTGTGGCTAACAATGATTTATTCCAGTATTTAAAAGATGTTTTAACACTATAAAAAATCAATTTAATTGACTGCCATTAACAGAAAACAAAGAAATAATGATTATAGCAACAGATAAATAAAGCAGTTGGTGAAACTTCACAGCTATTTATGATTAAAATATCTCTTATCAAATGAACAGGAGAAAACACCTAGAATTTGATAGAGGCTAAAATAATTTTTAGCAACATTGTATTTAATTATAAACTATGAACACTTCCCAGAAACAAAAAGAAAAATGTCAGTATGATGATTTTTTTGAATGTTGCACTTGACATTCTAACCAGAGTAGTAAGAAGAAAATTAGAAATAATGAAAAAATAATCTGTCATTCTTCACAAATTTCAAATTCTTGCAAAAGTGTAAAAAAACTTAAACTTATTAGAACTTATTATTGAGGTTAGCAAAATTAATGGATAAAATACCAAGATGTAAAATCAACCATAATTTATACTACCAATAATAAAAACCTGGAAAGGAAAAATATTTCATCATACATAGTATCAAATAAATTAGCCATAAATCCAACTAAAGATGCAGAAGCTCACAGTAGCAAAAATTCTAAAATATAATTAAGAAAAATAAAAGAATATTCCCAAAATAGTGGAGGTAACATGCTACCCAGGAATTAGAAAGCACAGTGTTTTAGAAATATGAAAAACTAAATCCTTAGGAAACTCCTTGATTTGGCTGTGAGGTCCAATGCAATCCCAATTAGAAAGATTTGTATTGTAAAATACACTTGCCAATACAATTTTACTCAAAATACGTGGAAAATAGTCAAGAATAACCCAGATCATGTTGAAAAAAGTAAAACTGTAAAAATTATCTCATAAAGCTTATTAGGAAGAGATAACATGTTACACAGTGGGATCTTTTGCCAAAAGGAGAGTTTAAATATAATAACTAGATATAGGCGTGTAAAATTAGTCAACCAGTATAAGCACAAATCATTCTTTTCAATGAAGTAAATTGATATCTGAGCAACTACCTTGAAGACAATAATATGCAATATATTAACCAGTTAATTTCTTATTATCATGTTTTGACACTATCATTTTTATTTTTGTTTTACTTTTCTCTTTAAAATAAAAAAATAGGCCACTAAAATAGAATAAATTACAGTGTTGGTGAACCTGTGGTATGCATGTTGTTTTTCTTTTAAGACAAAATTGTTAACATGTGAGTAGTTTTTTTCCCTAAACTAAAACCTCAGTATCCAGGTATAATTGCAAAGTGCTGGCACTTTGCAATAAATCAGTGGGTTTTGGGTTACAATTTGGACACTCATCTCTTTGCCATCTCTGGAATGGAGCAAGGGGTAGCAGACTCGCACATGCGACAGGAGAGGTAGTGCAGACGAGTACTTGTATTACACTCCTACTTATAGCAAAGATGATGCTAAGGTGCAGGATAGGAGGGGAAATGACCTTTTCAATAATAGTTTTAAAACCCAGAGCCCTGCCATTAAGGAATCAGAGCTTCAGTTCAGGGGAGTAGCTGTGATCATATTGCCCAATATCACACTGTACTGGCCTCTTGAGGACCCAGATGCCGGAATAATAGAGGAGGTGCACACCCAGTGCCTGAGCCGAAGTGATTCCCAAAGGAAGCAGATCCTTTGCTGAGCTGTGCCATTTTGCGCTCTGGGGAGAAAAGCTGCAGCACCCTGCTCCTCCGTGAGCTGGTCTAGAGTGTCCGCTGCTGAAATACGCGATCTCCCTTGGAAGCGTTTTTGCAATGCTTTGTACTAGGACTCAAGACTACAGCTGCAACTTGCCAATGCCGGGTGTTAGTATTGCTACACTCAGCCTCACAGAGCTTGGAAAACTTGTGTGTCCCACATTTTCAGGGTCCATTGTCACAATGAGGTGGCATCTTCTGTTTGCCCATGTTACTACAGCACGCCATTAGCTGTAGGATCTGCACTGCAACTACGCTATGCTCCCTGGAGTCTAAACCGCCAGTCCAGTCCAGTTTTTATATAGAACCACTTTGGAGCGAAGTTCTGTGAAAAAAAAATTAAAGTCAAAGCTACACCCCTGGACTCTGGGCCTGAACTAGAAAATGTCTAAAATCTTAGTCTTCAGTAAGGTGAGACACATAAACCCACCTGTGCCTTGGAGAACAAATTACACCCATATCACAGTTACTGATGTAATTCAATGAGGCACTGAATCCAGCATCCCAGACCCACACCCACTCCAAGTACTCACTGCCTTGAACACTGCACCATGACTACTTGAAGGCTATGTCAGAAACAGCAGCAACAGTGTCCCTAAGCTAAGTCTACACTGTGACAAATAAGACAACTCAAGGACCTCTAAAAAATTACCATGCACTACCACTAGCACAAACTATAGTGTCCTAGATTACTGAAGCATCTCCAGTCATCACCGATGCTGGTTATCACTGAGACTATGCTACTGCACCTTCCTAGAACCATAACAAATGTTCGCTGCCCGAGTGACACCATCATATTTATCTGCAGGTAAAAGCCTTTCCCTGTGATATGAACGCTATAAAATTGGAAGTATCAGTTCCACCAGATACACAAATACCAACACAAGGACGTAAACTAAACAGTGAATGTAACACTGTAATACTAATCAGATGTCCCATCACTAGGACACAATTCCTAAAGTACACAGGTACAGGAAAATAGAGAGTGGTTGCTAATAGGTAGCAGGTTTCCATGGGGGGTGACTAAAATTTAATTAGATCACGACAATGGTTACATAATAATATCAATATGTCAAAAGAACTAAGCACATTTTAGGAGATTTGTAAACTTAAATATATTTTAATTTTTAAAAGTAGAAATTAATACCATAATCAGAATGAATTAAAATAAAAGATTGCCAAAGGTTCAAAATGTCGAGCCAGTGCACTTCTCATACACTTCTAATGGGAATGAATGTAAATGGCAAAAACCACAGTGAAAGTTGTTTCTGCTTAAGACAAACTATGCAAATCTTATGATAGTACAATATTTTCCATGGTATATAAACTACAGAATTACATATATCTTTACGCTCTCATAATGTATGCTATAAGATGTTCATATTAGCACTATTTATAAAATTTCTAAATTAGAAATAATCTAAATGCACAGCAATAGCAGAACACGTTAAAAATACTGTGGCAACGTTCATACAGTGAAGTGCTCTTCAGAGCTGCTGAAGTATATGCAGAACCTTATAAGCAGAACCATTTTTACCCTGTTCCCCACTGTCCAGATCCCAAACTACAGCTGCAAGCTGCCAGTCCTGGAGCTTTGGTATTGCCATACCCAGTTCTTATGGAGCTATGAGATGAACACACTTGCTTCATACGACCTGTGAGCATGTCTCAGACACACAATGCTGAGATGAATGAGCCACACACAAAGCTATACAAACTATGGGACTATTGACAGGAACTTGAGAAATATGCAAAACTCATTTATTAGAAGCTGGTATATTTCCTGGGGGCCCAAACTGATAGGGAAAGTGGAGCACAAGAGACTTTTGAGCCTAGCACGATGTTTTCTCTTTTGATGTGAGTGCAGAACACAAAGGTGGCCTCCCTTTTAAAGAAACCATTGACTTACATGTTTGTCATTTGGATGCTTATCTAAATGTATATTTCATTTTATAAAGTTTGTTAAAGAAACAGTCAAAAGATAAAATTGTGCAGATATTAATATTTAATATTTTTAAGTTCTGGAAACACTAACCAGGGCAATTAGACCAGACAGAAATAAAAGGACTAGGATAGGAAAGCAAGAAGTTAAGTTGTCACTATTTGCAGATGACATGATACTCTATATAAAAGACCCAAAAAACTCCATTAAAAGACTACTAGAGGTAATAAACAAATTCAGCAGTGCAGCTGGATACAAAGTAAATGCTCAAAAATCAATAGCATTCCTGTAGACAAACAAAAAACTCACCTACAGAGAAATTATGGAAATATTGCACTTCACAATAGTATCTAAAAAAATGAAATACCTAGGAATCAACCTAACCAATAGTGTAAAAGACCTCTATGCTGAAAATTATGCTACACTAAAAAAGGAGATCAAAGAGGACATTGGAAAATGAAAGGATGTTCCTTGCTCTTGCTACAAAGAACCAACAATTTGAAAATGGCCATACTCTCAAAATTGTTATACAGATTTAATGCAATCCCAGTCAAAATACCATTGACATACATTACAGATCTAGAGAAGACACTCCTAACATTCATTTTGAAACAGAAGAAAACTAGAATAGCACAGGCAATTCTGGGCAACAAAGGTAAGGCAGGAAGCATCACAATTCCTGACTTGAAACTATACGACAAAGCCACAGTGATAAAATCAGCATGGTACTGGCAAAGAAATAGACCTGAGGATGAATGGGACAGATTAGAAGATACAAGCACAACTACAAAGACAGTCAGCCACCTGTTATTTGACAAAGGGGCTAAACATGTCCACTGGAAGAAGGTTAGCCTCTTTAATGAATAGTGTTGGAAAAGTTGGCTCTCCACATGCCAAAGGCAGAAACTAGATCCATTCCTATCATCATGCGCAAATCTGAAGTCTAAATGGATCAAAGACCTAAATATTAAAACAGAAACACTAAATCTACTGGAAGACAAGGTAGGTAGAAGTCTTGGAGACATAGAGATAGGTAGAGAATTCATGAACAAAACGCAAACTCCACAGGAAATTCTTCAGAGAATCAACAGCTGGAATCTCATATAACTGAAAAGTTTCTACACTTCAAAAGAAATTGCCAACAGAGTGCAAAGATAACCCACAGAATGGGAAAGAATTTTAGCCAGCAACCCCTCAGACAAAGGACTTATATCAAGAACATATAAAGAATTGAAAAACATCAAGCCCCCCAAATTCAAAGACCCTCTCCAAAAATGGGCAGTTGAGATGAACACACAGTTCTCAGATGAAGATATACAAATGGAAAATAAATACATAAAGAAATGTTCACCATCACTGGTCATTCGAGAAATGCAAATTAAAACAGCATTGAGATTTCATCTCTCCCCAGAAACAATGGCTGCCATCAAGAAAACAACTAATAACAAATGTTGGTGAGGCTGTGGGGGAAAAGCAACACTGCTCCACTGTTGGTGGGAGTGTAGACTGGTGCAGTCACTATGGAAATCAGTATGGAGAATTCTCAGAAGACTAGGATTGGAAGTTCCATTCAATCCAGCTATTCCCTTCCTGAGTATTTTCCCAGAAAAACTGAAAAGGTCATATCACAGTGACATATGTGCACCCATGTTCATAGCAGCACAATTTGTAATAGCTACATCTTGGAAACAACCAAGATGCCCATCAACTGCAGAATGGATGAAAAAGATGTGTTATTTTTATACCATGGAATACTACTCAGCTATAAAAAAGATGGTCTTGAGGCCTTCATAGGCAAATGGAGACAACTTGAGGCTCTGCTCGTTAGTGAAATAAATAAGAATCATATTTATAAATATCACACTGTGTCTCTAGTGTAAAAAGTAATAAGAAATGTAGGAATAACAAAAACCCAAAATGTGTAATTGCTATTGTAAGAAAGAGAGGAAAAGAAAGTGCTCTAAAGTATATAACTACACGTATGTTTAAGCATGTAGGATTGATAACCATATTACTAAGTTTTTGTTGGATAGTTGAACAGAACTGTTTGCAGTCTCACTGGTTATGTCTGCTTTCTATGCCTTACTTTTGTAACTTGAACAACTATTTCTAAGAGGACAATATATAATTTATCAACTAGTGATTTCTTACTGTTTATTTTTTGGAAATTATGTATTCTTCTACCCTTTTTCTGTTTTTGTTTTTTTTTAAATAAAAATTTTTTAAAATATTTAATAATTTTCAAAACTTGTATAGTAAGTTTTGAGTTGCAAACTTTCAAAGTTGTGCTATGTAACATGCACTTTGGCAACTTCTGAACTACTCCAGCTTGTGAACAATTCTCCAGAAGTCATTCATAAATCTGGGACTTACTGCATTTCAATCCTGATAGCATTTGACAGCATAAATTTTGGACTAAATGACCACAACACAGCTTCACGTGGAAATCATCAAAGACTTCCCTTCAAAGGAAGAACAATTGATAATTAGTTAAAACATTGATAATACAAGCCGTGCTTTTCTCATTCCCCATCTTTCCTCACTCTAATCATTATCTCCTACATCATTAGGCTTCTGCTGTACATTTAGCAAGTCTTCAAAAAGAAATGAGAATAAAAACTTTCTTTAAACTGAACCTGTCCTGATTCCTAGGAATGATCACAGTGTTTTCTGGATTTTGTTCAATACAATATTAAGGAGAAACAAGATCAAGCTTACTCACCTATGGTTCTAAGAATCTATATAACCCTGTTTGAGAAACTGAAAAAGAATAGTTTCATCTGCAGTTTAGGGATGTTTTCATTATTTCTCAACTAATAATTAGCATGATTCTATGTTAATTCATGTATTTGTAAAGGAATATATGGTTTTATTTATTTCCAGTCTCTTTAATCAGCTACTACTTCTAATTATTGATGCTTAAAGTCAAATAAATAATTTTAATCTTTGTGATATCACAAGCTGTGCATCTTCTTAAAAGGAGGAAAAAAAACTTTATTAGCTACTAAATTTTTTATGCTTGTAAGCATCCACAGCATTTTTCAAGACTGAATTCAATTCCAAGTCCCTGATTTCCCATAAAAGTCTACATAAACTGCTCCATATGAACAGTTGTTTAATATTTTATTATAGCTTTTAATTTTACTATCCCTTCAGTAACTTATTCCCCTGGGTGCAAACCTTATGGTCAAGAAATTCTTCCCAAAGGCTAATATAAATTTACCATTCCGTGTTTCCAAGGATTCTTAAATTCTTCCTAAATTTCTTTTACCCTTACCCGTTTTTTTTCTAACCAACCACAATTCCTTTACAGCCTCCCTTTGTTTCTAATGGCAACATTTGCTATAATTAACTGGTATAAATTGCTTTAAATGTGTCTAGCATATGTGCTATGATCATTGGCATTAAGATCAGAAAGTTAGGATTGACTTAATCCTTATTGCAGACTTTACCTTAATTAAATTATTTAATCTCTGCCAAATCCAGCAGTAACATCAGATAAAAAAGAGTACTAGCTATGTCCACTCCACAAGATTATTGTGAAGACTCTATGATATAGAAATGAGGTAAACCAATACTTAGTGCTCAATAAATAGTTATTATGATTATTATTGTAATATTTAAGATACTTTTCTTACAAATAAATGAGCAGTTTGGAAAATTCAAAAAAGATGAAAAGAATGGGAGACGATATGAATGATATTTGGGAAAGAATTCAAGAATCAGTCCTTTGGATACTTTGTCACTCAAAGGTCACAGCTGTAGGGTTTTTGCTAGTATGAATGAAAAATTACCCAAAATTTATTCTCTCTGTATTCCAAATTCCAAATACCTAAGAGAGAGCACCTTCATTCAGAATATTTCTCTGTTTATAAGCAAAGAACAGAAAACTACAAATATTGCTAATAGAGATCCATGCCTGTGTATGAAGTCTCCATAAAGTGAGTACTGGATTAGACCCCATGAATAAAAGAAATCATGCTGCATTTATCTTTCTGAGCCTGGAGTAAATAGTAAGTGTCCTTGTCACAAAAATGATAACCATGTAAGGAAATGCATATGCTAATTACATACATTTTTTTAAGTCAGGTTGTACCCATGTTGTATAAGATAAATACATACAATTTTACCCATCAGTCAAAAACAATAATAATGTAAAAAGAAAACAATGAAAGAAGACATTGAATAGTCATTCCATTTGGCATTGGCATACGTGCTATCACTGATAGTGCTATTATAGCTGTAGTTGCTACTACTATTACAGTTAAACTCCTGCTGTTGGAGCTATTATTACTGCTATAACCTTTATTACTACCAGCAAGCCACTCCAGCTCCGCATCTATAACTAAAGTGAATGCACATTATAAATGCAACAAAATTCCTTGTCCCACAAGACAAACCAAGTTGAACACAGTCATTGCTATCTTTAATAATCATAGGAAAGAAAAAGAAATCATACTAAAAGGCATTTCTTTATATGAATTAACTTCATAAATTTATAGACATGATCCTATTCAGACACACAACGAGGATAACTTTGGGAATCCCTCACCAAACCTGAAATAAGAATGTATAAAAATGATAGCTTTAAGAGACTGCGTTGTGCTCTCTGATTTGCACATTATTTCTTACATAGCCTAACACACTCTTAATAAATGTTAAATTTACACATTCTTTTAACCTCTACTTGGCTTATTACTGCAAAATATGTGTTTATAAAATGACACGATTAACATAGATTTGAATTATACAATTCTCATTAAATTATTTACTGAAATTATTTACTTGAACAAGTAAATTGCTCTGTCTATTGTACTTTGTTGGATAAATATTACTAAATACACTCAGGATTTCAAAAGTAAACAACATATTATATAATTAGGCAATATGAGATTAGCATACACAGTCTAATATTATCTTTATTACATCACCTAATTGAAAGGCAGCTTGTTTTTGCACTAAGGGAAAAAATTTTAAAGATATTAGAAAAATAAGTTTGATTGAATAAATTTATTTTGATTGGTTAATATTCATTATTAAACATAGTAGCAAAATTTTAGCAATAAAAAGTTAGCAGGTAAACATGAAATTGTGTATAATTGATCCTACAGTTTGAAAATTTTGTCATCTCAAAACTCATGTGTTGGAAAACTAACCCTCACTGCAACAACACTGGGAGGTAGGACCTACTAGGGAAGATGTTTGGATCACGAAAGCCCTGTCTTACGGGAGTGGGTTTGCTCTCTTCCACTCTGCTATCATGTGTAGAACAGTGCTTTTCCCTCTGGAGGTATAGCATTGAAGATGTCATCTTGGAAACAGAGAATGTGTGCTAACCAGACATCTAATCTATAAGTGTCTTGACCTTGGACTTCCTAATCCTCCAGATATGTGAGAAATAAATGTTATTTATAAATAACCAATCTGTAGTATTTTGTTACAGCAACTCATAATGAACTTAAACATAAATAAGTAAGGGTCAGCACAATAAAAAGCATTGACCTCAGAGCCAAACAATTCTAGCTCTGGCATTTACTTGTTATGAATTCATGAGCCAATTCCAAAATGTATTTGGTCCTCTACTTCCTCAACTAGAGAAAATACAGAATAAAATCTACTTCAATTGTTACTCTGAGAAGACAATGCATACAAAAAATGATAAGGATCTAGCATGGTACACAATGAATGATTAGTTCACTTCTTTCTTAAAATGGAGAATGTTCATTCCAGTAGAAATCAATTTATTATGGAATTGTCAGAGAGTGAAATAATAGATACAATTTTGTCCTTGTGAAAGGACAAAATTTAAGTCGTGTTACAAATAGGCACTTACTTTTTTTTGAAATGTATCAGGCATAGAAACTAACTTGATTTCATAATAAGAATATCAATTATGTAAAGCAGATAAAGTTTTAAAGACACAGATTAGTTCAGGGATTTGTTCAGGACCAAATGGAAGTGAATGATCAAGTCAAAACAAAAGCCCAGGTCTCCTGACTTTTATGTGTGCACTAAGGTAAAATGTACTCATTACCTCAGCTTCAGGTGGTATCTGTTGCAGGATTTTTAGAACTTACCATACATTAGCCACCTTCCTCATGCTTAAATATCAGGGTACCACCAAACACAAGGAGATAGAAAATCAAAGATATTCACTGTGTTTGGAGAAGACAGGATATGTTGCTTGTGTCAAAATTAAAATTAAACCTGTAAGCAAAATAAATAAACAGCACACTGAGTAGAAGAATCTTGACAGAGGATTTTTAACTTCTGGAGTTGGGAGAAATTATTCTGATAGAAAAAAAAATCCACTGATGTATCTTAATTGACCACTACTGCATAACCCAGCCACTTCCCTATCTGATAATTTTACTTACTACCAACCCATGCAGTCTACTGAACTTCATTGTAAGTAAAGAAGTCAATAGACTCCAAAAAGCTACTAGTTGGAGACATACAAAATGTGGAACAGAGAAAAAACTGGGCTGTTTTCCAAAAAAATATATGGAAACTATGCTGCCTAGATCCTGAAGAAAACAAAAGAAGGGGAGGATATTGTGAGGTGAAAGGAACCAAAACAAGGATAAAAGAAAAACAAGTATATAAAAGAAAAGCCTTTCACAGGATTTGTACTACACACGTGCACTATTTTATTCAGAAGACTGTTGCTACGGAACCCAGCAGGGGTAAACTATTATTTATCTCTGGTTATTAGCCAAGCCTAAATTGTGGAACAAAAATAACAAAGGATTTTCTTTACATCTAATTAGACAAAAAGGAGGGAACAATACACTTGTGAAAGGATGCTTTTAAGAATCTTTTTTGGAATTGAAATAGTAACAACATTTGTTTTGTGTGGTAAACAGAAGGCTTTTGGCTGTGCAATTGCTTTCATTTTGAAACTGCCAAGAATTATTTGCTTATCTGTGGAATTTCAACTTCTCTCCCTGCCTGTGAGTCATATAGATACTGATTTAGAATAAACAGGGTTGTATGAGCCGGTGCTTGGTCATCAGTCAGCTCCGCCTCCACATATCCACATGTCTGGGATACTCCACCAGGGACGGAGGGTGGAAGAAAAGAGAAGGTAACTCAAGGAAAGAGAAAGACAAAAGACAAAAACACCTTATTAAAAAAGGAAATGCAAAAAATAACGCAGAGAGGGAGAAAAGATTAATATCACAGAGAATAACAGAAGTCTTAGGGGCAAAAATTGAAGCTAAAGGAAAAGAAGTCAAAATATAAATAAAAAAGAAGAAGAAACGAGAAAAAAGGACAAATGGTAGAAGGCAACTGGACAACATAGAAACCTAAAAAGTAAAGCAAATAACAGGAAAATGGAAACTTGGAAAGACTTAGTGATGGAGGGGTAGCCTAGTATAATATGGAAGGAACTATAAAGTTATCTAAAGGATAATGGCAATTTGATATTATTTATAGCTGTTTCTAACACTCTGACATGGCATTGTCAGCATTCACCACAGGCATGCAGCTTTAACAGCCCGATGAAGTAAAGGATTATTTTCCAATCCAGTTCCTAAACTTGCATAATACATCCCAAATTCCCTAGACTTGGTGCATAAAATGTAACAAATGCGGAGAAACTCATATGTATATGTGTGTGTGTGTGTGCATGTATGTGTGTTGTTGTTGTGTATACATTTATCAGCCAGTATCTAAAATTCTTCATCTAGGTTTAAATCCACAAAACCAAGTTCAAAAAAAAAGTCTTAAACTATCAAATATTATTGCACACCTACTATGTGCCAACACCAGAATTTCAATTCTTGGATGAAACAGAGTGCCCTATCTATTGGTACTGGCTGTCTGGAATGTGGGGTACGTGGTAAGCAATAAATCAGAAAAAGTTCAGAGCTATAGAAACTTGGAATCAGAAGCCAAACTTAGTCCAGCTAAGTGGCTAATATCTACTTGAAAACTAAAGATGGTTAAAAAATAACCAGGCAACATTGAAAAGGAAAAGGTTGTTAGTGAGAGGGAGAGATTCAAGCAGAAAGAAGAGCAGAGCAAAAGATAAGCCCTTTGCTTTAGAGTAAGTCATTTTCTATGTCTGTGTGCCCAGTGGGTGACAGAAATGCTGAGGTAGGAGTCTTTAGGGAAAATAGAACAATGTCAGAAGGAGACTTAGACGTCTTTTATGGATTTAGACCTGTATATCAGGGTAATAAATAACTTTTGAAAAGTTGTCCACCAAGGTATTAACACTCTTAGCTGATTCTTTTCTAAATACTACTCAGAAAATAGGTTTAGTGAGAAATACTAATGCCAAAAAGTCCAGTTAAGCAGCTCTATAAAACCAGTGCAATAGACAGCAGTGGTGAAAGAAAAAGATATAGATTCTCAAGACACTAACTCACACAATGAATTGATTGACTAAATTTAGAAAGATCAAAGTAAGTCCAGTCTGTCTCTACAGCAAGACAGGTGATGTTATTCCCACTGATCTACAAGTCAGGCAGCAAAAAGGAAGTTCCAAGCTGCAAAGTTGCAGAAATTTTGAACTCTTTGATGTTATGAGTTTAATAGTCAACTGACTGAGTCAATTTGAGTAAGAAACACACAACTAAACTATTAGATCAGCATAGTTCCATGTGTGGCTGCAAGGATTTACTGAAGGCAGAAGACCCACCCTACCTGTAAGAGGCACAAACAAATAGATTGTCACTTGAATAGAACAAGGGAAATGAGGAAGGAAGCCTCACTTCTGGATTTTTGGAGGAGCTCCAGTCTTCACCTTCAATTTGGGCATCGTACTCACCTCCGGCACAGTCTTCAGCCTTCCCTCACAGACCCTTTGGACTCCTGATACAGAATTGGACCGGACACTATAGTGAGCTCCAGATCTTCAACTGGGTCCCTCAGATCTCCAGCGTGTATGCAAACAGTCCTTTGGACTCTTCCATACCTGACTCTGTGGGTGGCCACTGGAAGACAACACATTTGTATAATTTACATTCAGTCTGCTTCTCTAGACAGCACTGATTGATACAGATTTTTGTACCAGAAGCGGCTCTGGAGAAACAAAATTATAAAGATGAAAGTCTTTAATGGCTTTAGGGTTCCTGGAGTTAGCTCTCTGATTTGATGCTGTCTAAAGATCTCCTGGTAAGGTGGGGAATGCTCATAGTCATTGGTGTGAATTGCTTAAAGTAACATTCAATGTAGACCTATTTGATTATCCTAATTCACCATTTGTGAGATATAAGGAATTTAGTGACTCCATAGATGGTGCTTTTGAATAATTTTGGCAAGGTGGGAAATATAAATGCTGGCAGGCTGCTCTTAGCATCTCTGGACAAAGCAATGAAGGAAAATAATGAGCCAAGGACAAACATGGGAAATCTGAAATCTTCTAACTGCGAGAACAAATTAATGAGGTAAAATAGGGAGATCAAAGATTCAAATTCTCAGCCATAGACACATGTAAATAATCTCAAAATTTCTAAAAGAGAATCTTCCCTCCTTTAGCCACAGCAACCCAAACACAGCCCTTATAGTTTGATTGGTTGAAATGCCACATACATTAATGCTCAGTCTCAAAGGTCATCTGAAATAAAGCTGAGGGCACTGTTTAGAAAAATTTGGGATCTGGTAAATTGGGATGGAGATGTCTGGGAAGACCCAACCAAACATTACAGTGCTGACCCCCCACAGACCTACTTTCACTACCCACTTTTGTCTTTAGACCTAAACCAGGTCCCAATCACACAAGGAGCCTAAGGTTGTGGTACTTAGTGTGACTCAAGAGGAGGTCCCATCCTCTCCCAAAGAATTCCTTGAATTTTCTAATTCTCACAAGCAGAGGCCTGATGAACAAGTGTGGAAATGGATTTTAAGGGTGAGGGATAATGGTGGCAAAATCATACACCTGGATCAGGCTGAGTTTGTTGATATGGATCCATTAACTAGAGATTATACATTTGATGTTGTAGCTCATGGAGGAAAAAGATGCTAATAGTTTATTTGACTGGTTGACAGAAGTACAAAACACAAAAGAGCCCACTATGAGTAACTTAGAGATGCCTGATAATTCATCTTCTGTTGATGAAGGGATTAAATGGCTCAGGGGAAATAGGAATACTGGACTGTATTTGTCATGTTAGAACTCATCTTCCACACTGGGATGATCCAGAAAATGTAGGATTCCCTGACAACCTGAGAAGCAGATTCATGAGGGTAGCACCGATACCCCTGAAGTGTCCTGTCATTGTTCTTCTCCATATGCCGGATCTTACAGTAGGGACCACAGTTACTTAATTGGGAAACTTAGGGGCGGTCACTTTAGTTGCATTCTGGAGTAACAAGGATCAAGCAGCAGCACTTGATGATCAAAGATAAGGTATACACACTTCCTGTAATGGACAGCACAAACAGAACAATAATTAAAACAGTCTCACAATTGGCTGATTAGCCATGGTGTTCCCCAAAGTGAAGTAGACAAAAAGCCTAGATAATTTTACTAGATTTATATAATAAAAAGATTTAAGGGCAAATGAACAGAAAGCTACTTTAAATCATATTAACAGAGAATTGTAGCCCCTCAACCAGTTCCCCAAATTTGAGCCAGTTTACAGACACAGAACACCTTGAGTGAAGAGGAGAACTGAGGAGAACCTTGAGTGAAGAGGAGAACAGGTCCCCTTAAGGAAGGACCCTGATGCATTGCCAAAATTTATTCAGTCAACCTTTCTCCCAGCCTTCCCCAACGGGACCTGAAACCTTTTATCAAGGTTATTGTACAGTGGGGAAAGGAAATGACCAGACATTCTTAGACTACTAGACACTGGTTCTGAACTAACACTGATTCTACAAGATCCAAGACCACATTGTGCCTCTCCAGTAAGAATAGGGTCCTGTGAAGATCGGGTGATCAATGAAGTTTTATCAAAGGTCCAACTCAAAGTGGGTCTAGTTGATCTTTGAATCCATCCTGTAGCCATTTTCTGTGTTCCATAATGCATAATTAGAATAGATATACTTAGTACTTGGTAGAATCCTCACATCGGTACCTTGATCCATAGTGTGAGGAGTATTATGGTTGGAAATGCCAAAGAGAAGTCATTAGAATTGCCTTGGACTGGTAAAATAGTAAGCCAATATCATAACCCTGGAGGGACTACAGACATTAGTGCCACTATTGAGGACTTGAAGGATACAAGAGTGGTGGTTCCCACCACATCTCCATTTCATTCCCCCAGTTGGCCTCTGCAGGAAAGACAGATGAGTCTTGAGAGTAGAATATCATAAACTGAATTAAATGGGGACTCCCATTGCACATGCTGTACCAGAGGTAGTGTCCTTGCTTGAGTAGAATTACACAACTCCTGGTGCTTAGTATGTAGATACTGATCTGGAAAACGCCTTCTTCATCATACCTATCCGTAACGCCCGTAAGAGACAATTTGCTTTCAGCTGGTGAGGCAGCAATATACCTTCACTGTCCTGTCCCAGGGTTAGGCCACCTTCACTGTCCTAACTCTCTAGCCCCGTGTCACCACTTAATTCACAGGGATCCTTATCACCTTTCTCTACCACGAAGTATCACACTGACCCATTACATTACTGTGTTATGCTGATTGGACCAAATGAGCAGGAAGCAGCAATCATTTGGGATTTGTTGGCAAAGCATTTGAAAGTCATTCTGGATTTGTTAGTAAAGCATTTGAAAGTCCAACTAAAATTCAAGGTCCCTCTACCTCAGTGAAATTCCTAGGACTCCAGTGGTGTGAGGTATGTAGAGATATCCCATCTAAGGTGAAAGTTAAGTTGTGTCTGGTTCCCCCACAACCATAAAAGAAGCCTGGTAGGTCTGTTTGGATACTGGAGACAACACATTCCTCACTTAGATGTTTTACTCTGACCCATTTACTTAGTCACTCAAGAAGCTGTTGGCTTGGTGGAGGTGGGGGAAGCAGAACAAGAGAAGGCTCTGCTAAGTTTCAAGCTAATGCACAAAGAGCTATACCTTGGGGCCGTATGGTCCAGCAGATCCAGTGCTCATCAAAGTATCAGTGGCAGATAGAGATGCTGTTTGGAATTTCTAGAAAAGCCCCATAAGTGAACTGCAGAGAAACCTTTAGGATTTTGGAGCAAGGGTCTGCTATCACCTATAGACAACCATCTTCCCTCTTAATAATGGCTCTTGGCTTGCTACTGGGCCTTACTGGTAACTAAACATTTGACATGGGACAAGAAGTTACCAAGAAACCTCACTTTCCCATGTCTATCATTAAATGGAAACCATATATATATATATATTTAAGCAAGAGTAGGTCCGTAGGGCATAAGTAAGTTACATGAAGAAGTTTCTAAGGTTCCGGTGGCTCCTACTCCTTTTATGCTGCCTTATCTCACAGTGTGTACCTGTGACCTCATGGACTGTACCATATGATCAGCTATCAGAAGAAGAAAATGTTAGGGCCTGGTTTATGGGTGGTTCTACATATTATGCAGGTACCACTTGCAAGTGGACAGCTGTTACATTACAGCACCTCTCCAGGACATCTCCAAAGGACAGTGGTGAAGGGAAACTTTCACAGTGGACAGAATATCAGGCACTATACCTGGTAGTGCATTTTGCCAAGAAAGAAAAAAAGCCAGACAAGTGACTATACTGATTCACGGGCTGTAGCAAATGGCCTGCCTAGATGGTCAGGAATTTGGAGGGAACATGACTACAAAATTGGTGACAAAGATATTTTGGGAAGAGGTAAGGGGACAATCCTCTACATATAGACAAGAGTTGTAAAATATATTTTAACCATGTAAACACACCAAAAAGTGACCTCAGCAGATGGAGACTAACAATCAAGGGAATAGAATGACCAGTTCTGTAGATAGGGTCAGTGTAGGGAGCGGTGTGATAGCCTCACTGCTGCCGCCCCATCCCGCCCTCCTGTGGGCATTTGGTGTGTCTGCCTACATTACCCATGATCTTCTCTGCCTGGCCAGACATGGCTGCGACCTATCTGGTCTCTCCACAACATCTCTGCCTGATGATGACAATTTCCTGCCCTCACCCTATATAAACCATGTTCACTTCCTCAATAAACGAGACTTGATTGGAACTGCTCAACTTGTCTCCATCTCTCTTTCCTCTTGCCCTGCCCCCCATCCCCGTTCCCCCTCCAGGTGAGACCCACTGACTGATCCGCAGGCCAGATCAGGTCAGTTTCTCCCGTCAGCCCTGTCATTGCCCGTTGAGCTCATAAACAGAGTGGTCGAGGTAGCAGGGATGGAAGTTATACATGGGCTCAGTAACATGGACTCCCACACACTAAATCAGATCTGGCTTCAGCTGCTGCTGAATTCTCAATATGTCAACCCAGAGACCAACACTGAATCCCCAAAATGGTACCGTTCCCCAGTGTGATCAGCCTATGACTGGGTGGAGGGTTGATCATATTGGACCACTCCCATTATGGAAAGGAAACACTTTGTTCCTATTGAAATAGATACTTACTCCAGATACGAATTTATCCCCCCCATACATAATGCTAATACTCAAACAACCACCCATGGGCTTACTGAATGCCTTATTCATGGTCATGGAATTCCACACAACATGGCGTCTAACCAACAAACACATTTTACAACCAAAGAAGTGACGTAATTGGTTTATGCTTATGGAATTCACTGGTCTTATCACATTCCTCACCATCCAGAAACAGCTAGGTTGAATGAAAGGTGGAGTGGCCTTTTGAAGAAACAATTCCAGTGCCAGTGAGGTAGCAAATAGCTCACAGGGCTGGGGCAAGGCTCTTCAAAACTGCTTTTTTCCTTCTAGGCAAAATGCACTACCAGGTATATGTGTTTTGCACCAGCACCCACTATATGGTACCATGTCTCCTATATCCAGGATTCATGAGTCCAGGAATCAAGGGGTGGAAGCTGAAATGGTACCATTCATCATTACCCCTAGTTACTCACTAGCAAACTTTTTCTTTCTTTCTGTTCCTACAGCCTTATGTTCTACTGGCCTAGGAGTCCTAGTTCCAGATCAGAGATGAATTGTACCTGGAAGAACACCAATGATTCCATTTAACTGGAAGCTAAGACTTCCCTCTGGTCATTTTTGTCTCCTTGTGGCTCTGAATAAACAAAGTAAAAAAGGAGTTATGGTATTGGTATTGTGTAACAATGGATGAAAGAAAGAATGGGAAACTACCACAACCCAATACAGGCAGAATGACAAATAGTCCAGAACATAGAGGAATACAGACCCTGGGCACCTCACCAGGCAAAGAACAAAGACCTGCTGAGGTGCTTGCTGAAGACAAGGGAATGCAAAACAGGTACAGGAAGAAGGTAGTTTGAAATATCGACCATGACCCCATGATCAGTTACAGAACAGATGATGGTAATTGCTGTAGTTTTCTCCTAATATACTTCCTATATAATAAAATGTTGATAGACTTTATATTGGTTCTTCTTTAAAAAATAATTTCATTGGTAATTTTAGATATACATAATGACAATATTCATCATATAAAATTTTGTACTGCTATGAACATGCATGTGCATACACTGCTGTGGTATGATGCTTTTGATTATTTCAGGAAGATACTAAGAAGGGAAATAGTTGGGTTTTAGTTTGTTTGTTTCTTTGTTTTTTTTGAAGAACATATGTACTTATTTACACAGATGTTCTACAGTCTACATTCCCACCAATATTGAAGAAGGGTTTTGGTTTTCCCCACAGCACTACCCGCATTTGTTATTGGTTAATTTCTTGATTATAGTGGTTTTCTCTAGAGTGAGATGGAATCTCAGTCTTGTTTTAGTTTTGATCTCTCAAATGACCAGCAATGTTCAGTATTTTTTCATATACTTATTTTTCATCTCTATTTCTTCACCTGAGAAGCATCTATTAATTTCAAATGCCTATTTTTTGGAGTTTTTAAATGTGGAGATCTGATTTCAAGTCAGTGATTGTGATGCCCCTGTCTTGCTTTTGTTGCCCAGAATTTCTTTCACTAGTCTGGGTCTATTCTGGTCCCAAATGAATTTCATGATTGTTTTCTGTAATTCTGTGAGGTATGCAATGGATATGAGGTCAGGGTTTCATTAAATATGTATCATTTGGGAGGTATGATCATTTTAACTGTATTCATCTAAGAAGAAAAGATTTTTTTTATTATCTCATATCCTCTTCAATGTCCTTTTTCAGGGTACCTAGTTTTCATTGTAAAGGACTTTTATTTCTTTTGTTAGGTTGAATCCTAAGGTTTTTTTCATTTGAATGCTATTGTGGGAGATGTGATTTCCCTTGTTTCTCTGTAAGTGAATTTGTTATTTGTGTACAGGAATGCTATTCATTTTTGAGCTATTCATTTTATATCCAGCTATACTACTGAATTTGGTTATTAAGTCTAGAAATTATTTCATGGAGCTTTTGGGGTCTTCTAGAGTATCTGGCCAACCACAAAAAATAATAAAATTAATTTATTTCTTTACTCTCCTTATTTCTTTTTCTTTCTCTTGTCTAGGTGCTCTGATTAATATTTCCAGAACTCTATTGAATAAGAGTGGTGATGGTGAACAACCTTGTCTTATTATTGATTTTAGAGTGGAAGATTGAATGTTTGCTTCTAAGAATAAGTTTGGGAGTATTGCTTTCCTTGCAATTTCACTAAAGAGTTTAAGGAGTAGTACCATTAAGTGTTCTTTAAATTTCTTGTAGAATTCAGCAGTGAGCATATCCGGGTCTGAATTTTCTCTGTTCATAGGTGTTTAATTACATCTCTATAGACTGACATTGGGTAATTTAGAATGTTTATACCTTTTTGATTCAGCTTTGGTAATTCATATATATCAGAATCTGTCCATTTCTTCTGTGTTTTCTGTCTTATTAAAATATAGGTTCTCCAAGTAGATATCAGTGATCTTCTGGATTTCTTTAGGATGCATTGTGTTTTCACATTGATTGCTAATAGCATGGATTTAAGTCTTTTCTTTCCTTTTATTGATAAAGTTGGTTAGGAGATTGTCAATTTTTTTAATCTTTCAAAGAATCAACTCAATTCATTTATTCTTTGTGTTGTTTTCTTAGTCTCTGTTGCATTAATTTCTGCTCTGATGTTTATAATTTCCTCCCTCATGTGGTCTTTTGTTTTGACTTGCTCTTCCTTTTCCAGAAGCTTTAGTATAAATATCAGGCTGTTTATTTGAGCTTTCTCTGTTTGCCTGATATGAGAATTCACTGCTATAAATTTCCTTGTAGGGTTGATTTCATTGTGTCCCATATATTTTGGTATGTTGCACTGCCCTTATTATTTAATTGTAGAAACTGTTAACTTTCTTCCTTAATTTCATCTGTGGTCCATTGTTTGCTCAGGAAGGTGTTGCTTAATTTCCATACATATGGAGTTCTTATGGTTTCTTTTGCCATTAATTTCCAATTTCATTGTACTATGGTCTGATAATATGCATATGATAATTCCTTTGCATTTACTGAAACATATTTTATGAGCTAGTATATTTTCTATTTTGGACAATGTCCCATGCACAGCTAAGAAGAATGTGTATTCTGATATTGTGGGAGAGAGCACTCTGTAGAAATCTCTTAAGTCCATTGGTTCAACAATTTGATAAATTCTGATATTTCATCATAGATATTTTTGCTTAATCTCTCTATTTGTGACAGTTGGGTACTGATGTCCCATATTACAACTGCATTCATGCTTATTTGATTTTTTTCATGTATGTTAATATTTGTTTTATATAGTTGGGTGTGCTAGCATTTGGTGAATATATATAACTGTCATCTCTTCCTCTAGGATGGTTCCTTTTACAAAGATGTAGTGACCTACTTTATCTCTCTAAATTAGCCTTGGCCTGAAATCCATGTTGTGTGAAAATAGTCTAGCTACCACTGTTTTATTCTGGGTTCCTATCACACAGAGTATTGTTTTCTATCTTTTGACTTTCAGTCTGTGAATTTCTTTTTTAATTAAATGTGTTTCTTGTATGCAGTATATTGTTGGATCTTGATTCTTGATTCATTCTACCAATCTGTTTCTTTTGATTGGTGAATCAAGACCATTAATTTTGATGGTTATAACTGATATGTATTGACTTATCCTTGCCAGGTTTTTTGTTAGTTTTTCCTCTCTCCCCTCTATTTAATTGCTTGCCTAGTCTGGTAGATTCATTGTGTTGGGATTCATTGAGTGCTAGTCCTTGTTATCTGTTTCTAGGATGTCCTTTAGAACATTTCAGAGTGCTGATTTGTTGGTCATGGATTTATTTAGGTGTTCTTTGTCATGGATGTATATTTGTCCATTAATTTTGAAAGAAATTTTTGCAGAGTTGTTGTCATTTGTGGTTTGAAACACTCCACTCCAACTCTCTTTAACTTAGTTTTGTGTTGAGAAGTCTGCTGTGATTTCCTTTATAGATGATTTATTTCTTTTCTAATAGCTTTTAATGTTCTGTTCTTTTGTTGAATTTCTGGAATTTTGAGTATTACATGGTTTGGTGTACATTATTTTTTTTATCATGGTTTATTGGAGTTCCATATGCCTCACTTACTTATATCAAATTCCTTTTCCTTGCTTTGGAAATTTTATGCCATTGCTTCTGTGAACAGGCTTTTTATGACTTTTATGCTATCTCCTGCTTTTTCATTGACTCTGATCAACCTTACATTATTCTCTTTGCATCATCTAGCAGCTGTTGAATTGATTTTTTTGGTCTTTTGATATTTTTAAGAAATTTTTTCTTTTATGATTGCTAACCACACTCCTGTCTTCTAGATCCATTATTCTGTCTTTGCATTGGTTCATTCTTCTGTGTATACTTTCAGTAGAATTTTTAATCTTGCAGATATATGATTGAATCTGTTTCATGGTTTACCATCCTTTTTATGCTGACCATTTTTGATGTTCATCACTTGCTTAATATTCTCTATTTTTTTCTGTATCTTCTCCAGATTCGCTACTCATGTCCTTCATTATGATCATCATTTCTAAAGTTATCTGTGAATTTTTTTCTGATTTGATTTTTTTGGAAGCTCATTCATTTGCTTTGATACTTCCACTATTACCATTTTATAAAGTCCAGGTGGTGACTTTTGAATTATTCTATGTCATTGCCACCTGAGTTTGCCTTTGGCAAGCTGGAAGTCTGAAATTACATCTGGCTACTGTATCTTCTTATTTTCTATTTTGCTTTTTAATTTAATTCTTGCACTATTGCTTTTAAATTTTTTTATGATAGGTGTCTTTATTTCTGGTTTTAAGCTACCTTAGGAAATTACTGCTTCTCAGAGATGTCTTCCCAGTGTGCCTGACTTTTGGATTTTGATTCTGTTGCAAAACTTTACCTCTTCAATATATTAGGAATGAGAAGTAGGTGCTTATTTGGACTAGCTGCTGGTTCTTTGGCATTGACCAATGTTTATAACCCTAAGACAATCTCTTCTTGGCACACAAGGAAGAACAAATGTTTAGAACAATTATATCACCTTGGCTAAAATAGTGCAAACAGTAACACCAATAGCACCAAACATAGTCTAGAAAATGGGAAACTGCCCAAAATTGTTATATAGATTTAATGCAATCCCAATCAAAATCCACTGACATACCTCACAGATCTAAAGAAAACACTCCTAAAATTCATTTGGAACCAGAAGAAACCTAGAATAGCAAAGCCAATTCTGGGCAACAAAGGCAAGGCAGGAGGCATGTCAATACCTGACTTGAAAATGTACTACAAAGCCACTGTGATAAAATCAACATGGTACTGGTGAAGAAATAAACCTGAGGATCAATGGAACAGATTAGAAGATACAAATATAGGTACAAAGACATTCAGCCACCTGATATTTGACAAAGGGGCTAAACATGTTCACTGGAGGAAGGATAGCCTCTTTAATAAATGGTGTTGGAAAAATTGGCTCTCCACATGCAGAAGATTGAAACTAGATCCATGCCTATCACCATGCACAAAACTAAAGTCTAAATGGATCAAAGACCTAAATATTAAAACAGAAACACTAAATCTACTAGAAAATAAGGTACATAGAAATCTTGGAGACATAGGGGTAGGCAGAGATTTCATGAACAAAACACAAACTGCACAGGAAACACTTCAGAGAATCAACAAATGGGATCTCATATTATTGAAAAGTTTCTGCACTTGAAAAGAAATCACCATCAGAGTAAAAAGAAAACCCAAAGAATGGGAAAGAATTTTCACCAGCAACCCCTCAGACAAAGGACTTATATCAAGAAAATATAAAGAATTGAAAAATGTCAACCCCCCCAAATTCAAAGACCCTCTCCAAAAATGGGCAGCTGAGATGAACACACAGTTCTCAGATGAAGATATACAAATGGCAAATACAGGAAGAAATGTTCACCATCACTGGTCATTCAAGAAATGCAAATTAAAACAACGTTGAGATATCATCTCACACCAGAAAGAATAGCTGCCATTAAGAAAACAACTGATAACAAATGTTAGCGAGGCTGTGGGGAAAAAGGAACACTGCTCCACTGTTGGTGGAAGTGTAGACTGGTGCAACCACTATGGAAATCAGTATGGAGAATTCTCAGAAGACTAGCAGTGAAAGCTCCATGCAACCCAGCTATTCCCCTCCTGGGTATTTTCCCAGAGAATCTGAAAAGTTCATATCACAGTGATATATGTGCACCCATGTTCATAGCAGCACAATTTGTAATATCTAAATCTTGGAAACAACCAAGATGCCCATCAACTGCAGAGTGGATGAAAAAATGTGGTATTTTTATATAATGGAATATTACTCAGATATAAAAAAGATGATCTTGAGGCCTTCATAAGGAAATGGAGACAACTTGAGACTATCCTCATTAGTGAAATAAATAAGAGTCATGTTTATAAATATCATATTCTCTAGTGTAAAAAGTAATAAGAACAGTAGGAGTAATGAAACCCAAAGTGTGTAATTGCTACTGTAAAAAAGAGAGGAAAAACAAGTTCTCTAAAGGATATAACTGCATGTGTGTTTAAGTGTGTAAGATAGATGTCCATATTACTGTTTTTGTTAGAATGTTGAGCAGAACCATTAACAGGCTCATTGTTTGAATGTGTACTTTGTATGTTTTAACTTTGCAACTTGAACAACTATTTCCAATGATGACAGTATGTAACTTACCAAGTGGTGATTTCTTAGTGTTTTTGTTTTTGTTTTTGTTTTTGTTGTGGTTGTTCTTTTTTTGTTTGTTTACCCTTCAGAATTCTGTATTATTGCTACCCTCTTCCAGTTTTGTTTGTTTTTTTTTCTTTCTCCTTCTCTTTAAATAAAAAAAAAGAAAATGTGAAACTGTGGTAACTAATAATTTGCCACCTTTAACCATATGAACAGGGTTTATAGTTATATAAACAAATCTAAAACAAATCAGAAAATTATGTACAGTAAATGTACCCTCAAAATGGAGATTTTACCTTCAGGGAAAAAAGTTTTAAAAGGGTTTAGGACAGGAAATATATAAACAGAAAAACAGGAAAGGATTAGAAGCAAGGCAGTAGTACAAAGGAAGTTTATTCAAGTTTAGGGAATGGGTGAAGAAGATAGAAAGATAAAAGGAAGAAACAGAAACAAAAGCAGAATAAAAAAAGCAAACAAATAAACGTCAAACACAATATTTTCTCTTGTATAAAAATAAGAACAATAAATAAAAACAGAAAAAATAGAAAAAAATTAAAAGCTAAGAAAGTAAGAAAAGCACAAGGTCCACTCCAGAATGTGTCTCTGTGGTCACTGGGGGACAGAGGGCAAACAGAGTCCAGATCCATATTAATTGATCCCATCAAGCCAACCATAGAAATATGGAAGTGGCAGATATTCCAAGAAAACCCAGACCTTTAGTTCCACTGAAGTTCACACTGCTTCTTGTTTCAGGTTATGAGGCTGGGACCTAAGTTTTTTAGCCTCCAACACTCAAAGGGACTCCTGCCAGTTTGAACTTAGTTCCCTGACATGCTGAACTTGGCTCCCCGATCTCCTGCTGCCTTGAACTCAGACATGTTTTACCGTAACACTTGAAGCCACTAAATAGGCCAACTCACATCTGCTCTCAGTTCTGAATTCTGTTGGCCCTTTTCTAAAATGGCTACTGGCGATCACCCTCTCCTGGGGCTGGGGGGACTGAATCTGAATAACTTACCAGTCATTGCAGTATGAAGCATTAACTGTTCTGCTCCTCTCCATGGAGACCTCTGGGGAAGTGTTTCCAGGAATCACTGTGTCTTTATAGGTTCCAGCTCCTCCCACACAATGAGTTGGAGCTCAAGGGAAAGCACACTTGGCACTTCAATCCTCCTCATTGTGGTCATTTCTTTCTCTATCCTTGTGGGCTCTAATTCTCACTTCAGATCCTTGCTGGGTCCCAGGGACCCATGTCCCTTCTCCTTCTTTTGCTTACATTGCTGGATTCCAGCATCTGAATTCCAAATATTGGAGAAGCTATTTTTCTGCTGCTCATCATTCTGCTATCTTCCTGGAAGATCTTAACATTGGTGTTTAAATATTATTAAACCTATATTATAATATTCAAGTTATGATATCTTAGAGGTGTCATCCAAAGAAAATTTGCCTTCTATTCTGGGGAGCGAATGAGTGCATTTCTTTGTGTACACAACATATTTGTAACAGCTTCTGTATAATTATGAACTTGTTTTTGAATCTGGAGACTAAGCATGGTTTAATGTTTGGGTTGTGATAGCTACCTGATTTTGTCAACTTCAATAAAAAATAATCATCTGAATTGAATCAACATAGTTCTCTATAAGAAGCCTACCCTCCTTTAATTTGTGGGAATCAGGCATTTTGTCCCAGTGATGAAAAAGTAACTAAGAAAACATCAAACTACAAAAGCTTCTACACAACAGAAGAAACAACAATCAACAGAGTAATGAGGTACTCTAGAGAATGGAACAACATATTCACAAATCCTACATCTTATAAGTGAGTCAATATCTGAAATATGTAAAGAAAATTCAGTAGTAATAAAATAAATAACCTGATTTAAAAAATAGCCTAAGAACCCATGGAGAAATTTCTCAAAAGCATCCAAATGACTAACAGGTATATGACAATGTACTCAACATCACAAATTCTCCTCACGGAAATTAAAACCACCATGAGATATCATGACACCTATTAAAATAGATATTACCCAAAGATTAAAGGTAACAAATACAGTGAGAATGCAGACAAAGGAAACACTGAGCATTTTGTAGAAATGTAAATTGATACAACTATTATGGAAAACAATATAGATGTTTCTGGAAAAACAAAAAAAAAACTAAAAAGAATTTCAAACAATCCAGTAATCCTATTGCATATATACAAATGAATTTCAGCATGTATACACAGGAAGTAAAATCAGTATGCCATCTGCACTCCCATGTTCATTGCAGCACTGTTCGCAATAGTCATGTGCTGGAATCAACCTAAATGAATGGGTAATGCATCTGACATATAAACTCCAAGGAATATTATTCAACCTTAAAAAGGATGAAAGTCTGTCAGGCAATGACATGAATAAATCTTGGAAAGACTTTAAGTGACAAATAATGCAGCCACAATAAAACATGATAACACTCATACAAGGAGAGTAAAAATTTAAGCTCATAGAAATAGAGAGTAAAGTGGTTACTAGAGGTTTTGGTATGGGAAATTGAAGAAGTATTGCTCGAACAACACAAAATTTCATTTAGACAGAAGTAAGTTCAAAAGATCCATTGTACATAGTGATGACTTCAATAAATAAAAATATATATTTGAAAAATTACTGGAAATAATTTTAAGTATTCTTAGCATAGAAAAATATGTATATGTATATACATATACATATTTAGGTATATAGGTATATGCATAGACCTTTATATGTGATATATAAATATATATCATTAACTATATTATGCACTATAAAGATAATCTTTACTTGTAAATTAAAATAAATAATTCCAGGAAGATAAACAGTTATAGATAATTATATTCCCATTAATCATTTAAATAAAAACTCTAGTCAGACTGGGGAACCTAGAGTAATGAGTGCCAGCATCCATTTTACCCTTTCCTTAGATGCAAAGATGCTTACTGAATAACTGCTTTAGTATCATTTGTAAAAGACAAAGAAAGGAAGAAAATGTGGGTTTGTTTGTTTGTTTGTTTGTTTCACATCTGGAATCAAGGCTCTACAGGAAGGAATTTTAAGATCAAAACAATGAAAATAATATCTAGAAATTAATTCTTGTGTTGCCATATTTTAGCACCTCTCCAACCATATCACGTTTTCACATCTAACTTGGGTAAGAAAAGAGAACACCAGTTAGTATGTGCTAGTATACTCGTGAATAAGATTTTTCACCCATATGCAGTACTTTCGGTAAAACTTAGAAAAATTTATCTCTCATTCAACTGCCAGCATATTTTATAATTCAGAAAGGAGACATTGCTAGCACTACAAGATAAGGTGATCCAGTTAATTACAATATTGAAGATAGAGTTAGAAAATATAAATCTGTCAGAGAGGGCAGTATCTTAGAAACATATCACTATGAGTTAAAAGCAGAACAAACATTACTACCTTGAATTTAATCATGTTAATTACCATATAAGAAATAATTTTTATTAATATTTCCAATATTCCCTTCCCTGTTATTCAGATATTAGTAGAAATGTTTCTATAGGATCATTAACTATTTTACAAAATATTCAAAACACAAGAATTTAGAAAGAAGTTACATCTTTTATCATGTTACTCAACATTTATAAATCTTGTCTTCATCTTTAAATGGAAATAATCATTATCTTTGGTATTATTAAAAAGACTCAGCCAATTTGCCCTTCCCATAAGCTGGCAGAAGCAATATCTGTGCTAGAAGGAGAAACAAGAAGCCAATTCACCCTTCCTGTGAGCCAACTGGTAAGTGGGCTGGGAGACAAGCACACTGCCCCCCAAATACATGTTAACAACCAGCTAATTTGGAAGAATGCAGGCTTAGTTGTTAGCAACTGAGGTACAAAAACCTAATGCTTGTATTGTTTGATTGACTTCACAGGCCTAAAGCTAGCAGTCTGGGCATCTATTGAGAGGGTAAATATATACAATATAGCAAATATGGGGGATTTCCTTCTGTCTTGCCTTTGAAATCCAATATTGTTCACTTTGTTTGTTTGTTTGTTTGTTTGTTTTTGGTACTTGTTCTCTTTTATTGTTTTGTTTCTTCAATGTTCTGTTTTAATTGGTTTTATTCTGTTCTGTTTTGTTTGTTTTTATTATATCTGAGAGTATGGGCATCAATTTTGAAGATAAGAGATATTGTGGTAGCCATTGTTGATTTCCTATTATCTTATTTTGAAGTCCTGTCTCACTTTCACTGTTTCATTTTGATTGACTTTATTCTATTTTATTTTGTTTCATTTTATTCTCTTTAAAGTAAAATTTTTTTTAAAATGAAATGAATTATTACATGTGATTTATTCAGTGCACATGACACTAACATATGTGGTTAGCAAAAGCTAATATAACTGACTTCTTAACAGTCTGAACTCTGTGAAACAAACCAAAAGCACCTTTTTCTCCAATCAGTTTATGCAGATATGCTCTGATGGATCTCTTTATTGATCCTTGGCAACATATTTAGTGATTCCATCAGGTTTCTGGTTATTTTCATTTATCAGAAAACAATCACATTTTGTAACTGAGAATTTATTTTCAAGATTATACCAATTATTCTAGACCAAAGCTAAAATTTCTTATCCAATTCAGTCTCTCCTTCCATCAATTGGTGTATAACCAGGCTCAGAAACTTTCATAAGAAGATGGCCTTCTACTGTTCCTTTCTTTTATCTTTCCTTTCATCTTTTATTTTCTCCTTCATTTCCCCTCATGTTACTTGTTCCTCTTCCTTCCTCATTGTACCTGGGCTTAGAAGAAAGCAAGGCATGTGAGACAAGGACAAAAGTGCTGCTGTCACTGGCGATTTGTTTGCTCAGTGTGTCACACGCTTGCTCTCTACAGAGCATTATACAACCCTTTGTAGGTTATACAATGATATCCTTACTGTAAAATTTCCTCATGCAAACAAAACAACATGCATCTGCCTCCCTGCAATGTCCCACTATTTTGCTTTTTGCTACCACCAGGTATTCTTTATAACCTCACACCACTGGTGAACTCTTGCTTGTGGCAATGTATCTTCATAGGCATTTCTCCAGTTACCTTTTGAGTTGCTCAGTCTTCCCACAGGAAACTCACACATTCTGTCAAACCAAAATTCAAAGGTTCCATCTGTTTCTCATCTCCTTATTCACTTGTCCTGCTGTCACAGACCACTCCACTCAGATTCCTATCTGTTCCTTCTTCAAGTAGGAGCCAAATACCTGTCCCTTGATTCATGTACTCTCTAATTCCCTCAGAATGCATATGAGGCACTTGTAAGAATTTCATCCTCTATCCCTGCTCCAGATTCAAAACAAAAATAAATGACTGAGTCTTCACAGCTGAATAGATATCCAGGCAGAGCATGAGATGCCGTTTTCCCAAATGGCAATCCCTTCACATGTTAGCTCAAAGGTAAAAAGTAAACATAAAGTAACAAATTTACTCTTAAACCTCTGACTTCTTAGTCTTATGAGTTTTTTCTTGATTTTCATATTTTCTGTGTCTTCTAACTATATAGTATAAGTCAAATAGTGGGTGGGAAAATAATTCAAATCCTTATTAAATCCTAGAAGACAGTTCTCAACCATACTTTGTATAATGCTTTGTTATATTCAAGGGGCTGACCAGCACTTGCTAATAAGTTTGCCAACATCTCTGCCTTTTACACATTAAATAACAACAGCATCCTTTTCTTCTGAGGCCCAACAATCAGAAAACATTGTCAAATATTCTAAGTGGAGTCAAACAACCCCTGAAGAAAGACCTCTGCCCCAGACGTATAGCTCACTCTAGGTCAGTACTCTCTGGACTGCAGAGGATGTTGCCTTTGGGTTATTATCTGAAATTTTAAGGTGATAGAAAAATTCATACATGTTTACTAATGTTCCACCCCTTACCTCAGTTGATTTAGTAGACATTCAATCTTTGTATATTAAATAAAAAGCCACAGTCTGCAAAGTAACACACACTGTCCCATATGGGACTCAACCATATGGGAGCACACAGGCTAAGGATGACTGAACAATCACAGATTTCAACAGAGAGACAATATGATGAAAGTGGAAAATGAATACTCGGACATAATTTTATATGATGAAAAGAAAGAAAAGCTTTGGAGCCACTGAAATACGTTAAAAAAATAGTTTCCATTTAAAAAACAAAAAACTAATAATAGTCTGAATATGACCCTTGGGAATAGAGAAGAAGGAATAAAGCTGTGGAAGAATTTGAAACAAACAGATGCAATTTTGGAAGTGATTAGTATATGGAAATAAAACAAAGAGATACGTAACTTGTTCAGTTTCCCTAATGGAATACATGTTCTGTAATTAATAGATTTGTTGAGATTTTTTTTTTTAAAAAAGCAAATGTTAGGCAAAGGCAATCATGAGTTAGATTTTAGATCTTTCTATTTATTTATTTTGGTTTGACCAAAGGCTATTCTGCATAAACAAATCCAAGGTAGGGATTTTTCTAGAAAAGTTGCAATTCTTTATCATATTTCTCACTGAAACTCCTAAGTTTCACACAGTTTTACACAGGTGGCTTATATGCAGGTATATTTTGAGAAAAGGAGCATATTCCCAATTCAAATTATCAAAATAGAATCTTCAGTACCAAATATTAACCACAAAATTTTCATTTCCTCTGCAGTGGCTATACCTAAATAGAATCAGTCTAAATGCAATATAGTGCTTTATTTTCACAGGTGGTAGACAAAAATCTTCACAGGCCTTTATTTTTTTATTATTCAGAGGAAAAAAAGCAAAACAAAAAAAGCGTAGAAATAGAAAATTTCATAAAAAAGTAATAAATCACTAGTTGATAAATTATATATTATCGGGGCTGGGGATTTAGCTCAGCGGCATAAGCACCTGCCTTGCAAGCAGGCAGTCGTGAGTTCAATCCCTGGTACCGATAAAAAAAATAAAAAATAAAAAAAAATAAAAAATAAACAAATTATATAGTATCTTATAAATAGTTGCTCAAGTCATAGAATCGAAGCATAAAAAGTAGACAATCAAACAATGACAGTGCAAACCATTCCATTTGATGAACTAACAAAAACTTAGTAGTATGGTTATCTGTCTTGCACACTTAAACATACATACAGTTACATCCTTTAGAGCACTTTCTTTCCCTTTCATTATCACAGTATCTATTATACATTTTAGAACTTATTACTCTTTCTGTTTATTATTATTATTTTTAATACTAGAGAGACAATATGATATTTACAAATGTGAGTGTGATTTATTTCACTTTTGAGGATAGTCTCAAATTGTCTCCATTTATCTATAAAAGCATCAAGATCATCCTTTTTATAGCTGAGTAATATTCCATTGCATATGCCATAGATTTTTAAAATGAAGACTAATTACACACATAAGAAACTTTTCTTAAAAATAATAGGGCATTTAGACACTACTAGTAAAAATAATTAGGTTCTAAAGATAGTATAATAATGTAACTCAAGTGGCTGTAGGTTTGTTTAGCTAGAGAAACTTAATGGGAATAGAATTTGAACTATTTTTATCTGCCCTTGATTAATTGCATTTTCTATATTAAATCAAAATTCAACTTATGAAACTTTTGTCCTGTAGAAAAGAAATCATTACCTGTTATGCCCTCATCCCTCTACCAGTCATGCTATAGATCCTACCTTGGGTCTTTTCATTCTTGGTCTTTCTCTTGTTTCTGTTGAGATGGCTAAGAACACGTCTTCAGGAGTCTTAGATTCAGGCAGATATCTACAAAGTCACTTTATAAACTCAGGGAAAAGCTTCACTAAGATTTCATTTATTTTCTCTAAAAGTAGAGATGACATTTTCCCCTACATATTTGTTATGAAATCAGGTGAGCTAAAGGTACACATACCAAACATAAAGTGCATTTCAGTTGTTAGTGCTCTTTCCTTCTCCTGCTAAGTGGCTTAATAATAAGAAATGTGAAAGACATGCTGTACCTTTTATGTTATCATCATCAAACATGGCAAAAAGGTAGAAAAGATACAAATTTGTACACTATAACCATGTTTATAAAAGACACAAACTTCTTGTCATTAACAATAAACAAATCCATAAATATGAATATAAAAATGACACGAGATATATTAAATATTTTATAACACAAAAATTGAATATCCTTTTCATTGTTCCCTGTTTAGCAATCTTTTTATATAATTATAATTAGTATTTCACTTCCTAATGAAAAATGTAAACAAATTTTACAGAAGAAATAAACGTCCTACTATAAAGAAAATTCCCATGTTCTCACAGTCACAAATGCATTCTTATTAATTTGTAATTCAGAAGAATGATTCTTCCAGAAAATTAGATAATCTTCCTCTGTATTTTTCTGTGAGCTTTGTCCTGCCTATACAGAGTGAGCCAAGCCACATTTATGCCCAAAGGTATATATCACAGCCCTGCAGCTACCTGCAGGTGGGCATTGAACTTTAGAACAATAATAAGGCATTCTTCAAGTGAATCTACCTGTTTATAATGACAATAAAACTAACAATCGATTTTTAAGAAAAACAATGGTCTTTATACAGATTAATGCTAAGTACTATGATAATTGGTGTCCCTTAGGCCTTTTTCCTCTATCAAAAGGGCAGCGCAAACCTCAGTAGTTAGGAATGTATGTTCCCTGTTCTTTAGTTCATTTTTGTGCTTTTTCAGCTGACTTCTTAAAGGAGCCACAGTAACGGAAATCTAATCCATATACCACACTGCAGTCTCAGCTCAGAATTCAATAGAACCATATAAGCTGTTGGTTCTGTCCCCAACCATGCCCAGCAATGATTTTCAAAAGGAAAACACAACTTTACTCAAGAACTTTCTTACTATAGTCCAATTAATTTTTACATATCTATTTTCCTCTAATAATATACTTTCCCTGAAAACAAAATGAGATGCTTCAATTTTTATGAGTCCTAAATTAGGTTCTAGAACATAGGAAATGCTTAATCACAAATGATAGAATGAATGAATGACTATTTGAAATGGAAGGCATTTTAAAAATCATATATTCATTTCTATGGAATCATTAAGTATTTCCCATAACAACAAATATTAGCCAGACTATCTCTGGATCTTATCTTGTGAGAGGAGACACTCAAGGACTGAAATCTTCTTCAGGTGATTCAGGACTAAGCCTGTTTTAATTACAATGTATAATTAGTTAATTATTTGTCATTGCACTTCTTTTATTTGCCAGCCTTCTGTTTTTCTTATATTGAACACATCACACTATTATAGCCTTCTTTAAATTTTCTTCCAAATCATAGTTCTAAAGAGCACTACACTGAATGCATCTTATTCTTAGTTTCATTGGTTTTCCCTGTCCAAAGAAAATATCCAAATTGTCTGATTTGCAAATCAGAAATCAATAGCTACTTCTCATCCCCATGCACAGCCATTTATTAGCTTACTCTTCGCTTCATTAGATAGTTACTGTACATCTACTCTGTGCTGGCATTACTCTGGGTCCTGGGGAGTTGTCATTTTAACTTGCCTTGAGCATACAGCCCAGGGGATAATATGCTATGGTACATTACAATGGTAATCTTGGCTTCACTTTCAACTGAGAAACCAAGTGAAGATACTAACTTAAGTATGAGGCCTGTAGTCACCCAAATGCAAGATTTATAAATAGGTTGAATACCCTCATGTAGTTCTCTTATCAAACATATAAAACCTCATACTTAGGGCCATGATAAAGTAAATGGCACTAAACATGACAACTCACCACAAACAACCATAAAATTAGAAAAAACTACAGAATTGGACAATGTAGAGTAGAAGACTTTGGTGTCTTGGAGAAAGGACAGACAGATGGAGTCCTGTGGTTACATCTGCTCAAAGCCTGGAGGCAATTTCTAGAGGACAGCGCAAGAGGCAGAATCCTGCACCGTGGCCCTGCTGAGTTAAGAAACACTAGAGTTTGGGAAATCAGAGGTGGCTAGAATGTGAGGTAAATTTACCATAGTGAGGAGCTGTTCAGATATGCAGCTCACCATACCTTTAGAGGAGCCTCTGATGAACTCTGTTCTGTATGCTGTTTTATTAGTGCATGTTTCCGGTACATAGTTTACATTCATCTCCAGGTAAGATACATGTATATAACACATATTTATCTTTTTAAATCCCCTGCCCCTCCTTCCTCCCTCCCTCCCTCTGTATCTAAATCCCATAACATGAACCTCCAGGAGACCTGAAGGAGCAGTTATCACAGTTATCTGAGCTCAGACAATTTTGAAAATTAGCATGGTTGGGACAATAATTTCCAGGACTGGGAGGTATTACTGCTTTTTCTGGCCATTTTTTAAAAACTTTGACATTACATAGAAATTTCAGAAGGGTCACATCCTAGTAGTGAACAAAAATAACACTGGAATTCAGACTAGTCTAGAAACACCCAGAGAAAGATTTTTTTTTAAAACAATCAAGCTAAGCTATACGTTACTTACCTGCTAGAAATTAAATTTACAGAAGACAGAAAATTCAAGAAATCAAAATGTGAGGTTCACAATGTACTGCATTCATTAAAAAATAACACCAGGACACCTGCTTTTACCCATGAACAGGTAACTCGTACAGGAATGTCTTCCCACAGAAAGCAACTAGAAACTATAAAACCATATGAAGCCACTGATTTTGATACATTTGGTGTTGCCAGATGAGACACTGGATGCTGAATTAAATTAGAATTTCAGACAATTTCAGAATGTGTTTGTACTGTGAAATATGAGACATGTTGATATTAAAATTATGTTATTTATCTAAAATCCCAGTATACTAGATATCAAACACACACACATATACACACATGCACACACATATATACACACACACATGTGCATACACACACACACACCTATTTTTTTTCAGTGCTCAAAGTCAATCTCAGGGCCCTGTATAGTAAATAAGCAAGCACTTTATCATTGTACCACTGAGCTACACCTACAGAACAAGATGTCTTTTTTTGTATTTGATAAATTTAGTAATAATACATATATTGGACAATAGTCACAGGATTGCAAATATATACATATATATATATATATATATATATATATATATATATACATATACATACACATATGTATGTACATATATTTGATAAAGGGTCTCATTGTGTAGTTCAGGCTGATCTGGACTCACTATGTAGCCAGGATGGTCTCAAACTCACAGCAGTCCTACTGCCCCAGCCTCCTAAGCAGTGCTGGGATTACAGGTGTGCACCAACAGAAGAAAAAACAATGAGGACATGTCAATGCCAGTTCAGGTTAGGAGCAACTTTGAACAATGGTTCTGTGTGAGGGAACCCAGAGTCTGGAAGAGTGACACCAAGAAACTCTGTGGAAATAAGTGGAGTTCCACATTCAGGGAGGTTAATGTGGCTAAAGATTACAGGACGGTACCACAGAGAGGAAAGATATGTGGAAATAGAGCTCTACAAATCTACAGAGGGATCACTGTGACTGTGATTACTTAGGATATAATTTCATGAGGCAGCAAAAAATAACAACTTCTGGAAAAAAGAATAATAATTAAGGGGCTATAAGGCAAATAATTTGAAGACCTCACACAGGACTAGCTTTTCAATAACCATAAAGAGGAGATCCTAATAAGTACAAGGAACTTTAAGTAAAAGTGAAATCTTAATAGTAGGAGTAAACACTACGCTAATTTCTACTCTTGATCTACCATAAACAGACAAACAATAAGCCTCAACAAAATAAAACAAATATAAGAAAATTACTGGCTGGCCAGAACAAAGATCAATGATGCACCTTACAAAAACTACTATTTAGTAAGGTAAAACATAATTTCAAGCATCCATGTAAAAATTCTTAGGCATGCTAAGTAGGAAAACATGATTTATTACCAAGAGAACAATGGTCAAGAGAAATGAATTGAAAAATGGTAGAAATGATAGAATTAGTAGATAAGAATGTTCAAAAAGCTATAGTAAAAAGCTTAATAGGTTTAAGGTTGTACTATTAAGATGATGAAAATAAAAATAAAAAGTATTTTCTAAAACAAGTGCTTCCAACTTGAAAATATGTCTGAAAAAATCTAGTAATGAACACAACAGCCCAATTAAAAAGATTAGTTAATGTCAAGACTTAGTAATAAACAATATCCAAACATAACTGGAGAGAATACAAGAATAGGGGTAGGAAATTCAGTAACATGGAGGGCAATATCAAATGGTTTACTGTATGACTGAATTCTCAGAGGAGACCATTTGTAGGCACATAGAAAACAAAATTGAACAAACCATCACTGAAGTTGTCCAGATGTGATCAAAATGTAAATCGTAAATCTGGGAAGCTTCACAAACACTAAAGACAACCACAGACAAACTACAGAAAGGTATATCACAATTAAACTGTTGAAAATCAATGAGAATTGGAAAGTATTAACATCAACCAGAATAAAGAACACAACACCTAGGGGAAAATAGATAAGAATGTTCTCTGATCTCCTGTCAGGGACCCAAAAATCTTGAAACAATAGAGCAACAATTTTAACTTGTGGAGAAGAAAAACAAAACCGTCAACTTGGCATTCTATAACCAGCAATAATACAAACATCTTTCATAAACATAAGTGATTAAAAACTTGTTCAAGAGTACAAAAGGTGAGAAAATTAATCATCAAGCAAACTTGTATTATGAAAAATGTTAGTTTTCCAGGTAAAAAGAATCTTATCCAGGATGAAAACCAAGAGTTACACAAAGAATAAGCAACGCTAAAATGGTAAATACAGTATACAGGTAAATAAAATGTATCTTCTTATATTTTAATGTTTTCAAATTTTAGTCAGGAGGCAGGACTTCTAGAATGACAAAACAGCAAAAAGCAATGACAATGCTGGATTGAATTTTCTTTTCTTTTTCTGTTTTTTATTAGTACATTTTTTTCAGTACATAATGATTGCATTCCTTGTGGAAAGTTAGTACATGTACAAAATATACCTTAATCTTTTTATCTCTTTATCTCTCTTTGCCACCTTCCCCTCTCCTTCTGTCTCTTCCCATTTTCAGACATTCTATCTCCCTGTTTCCTATTATCCATATTTTAAAATAAAAATTTTAAAGACAGTAATTTTGGAAACCAACCATGGATATATGATAACAAATTAGAAAATAATTTTTTATGAAAGGCTATTGAACCTTAGATAAAAACAAGGGAACTTTGTAGTATCTTTTCCCACAGATGGTATTTTACACCCCCTCTCCAGCTTTATTACAATCATAGTTCTATCAGAAAAGGCTCAGCTCTGAAGAACAATTGCTTTGCTGCCAGGGGAGCTGAGTCGATTTTAAGTAGACTGTGAGAAACAAGGTGCCTCTGGACATAGTTGGTAACCAGAAGGGAAAGTCATGACGCAGCCAATCTGAAATTATAATCTGATTGTGACAAGTATCAGGTCAGCAGAATACACAGACTTTTAAAAGGAAAATCCAGAGAAATAGAAAGTCACGGTAATCCTCGACTGGGAGATGGAGAATGGGGGACTAGATATCCACACCTGCCTGCGTGGGCGTAAGACCTTCTGCATACATAAAGGAGACACAAAGGAGCATAAGAGATGGATCGATTTTGTAAATTAGCTGAATCTGAATGTTTTCTCCAATCCTAATGCAAACTCACAGGCAAAGGAGAAAATCTCACTGACAACATATTTAGGCGTAATCTTTGACCAGTGAACGGCCGCCACTAAGTTACTCTGACACAAAGGATTACCATTCCCCTCCCCCAGGATAATAAGATTTAAAATAAAGCTAATTTATTTTTAATATCTGATTGAAGATACGAGTGGCTACATCATACAGGAGAATGTTTGTAGAGTTAGTATAGAAAGTCACTAACAAGCAAGCAGTAATAAAAACAATCCTGAGAAGATTAAAAGACAATATTTTTAGGTTGTTATTATTAAAATATCCCATTTTTTCATGCAAAAAATTGCAAATCATACATACAAATACAGGATGGGACCATATTCAGCAAAAAGATGAGTCAATAACAAACTTCTCCGAGGGAACACAGATGTTGGGTTTAACAGATAATTGCTTCAAAGGAGTTATTACAAGTATGTTCAAAGAACTAGTAAAAATCACATTTTAAAAATTAAAGTAAGACTATAGTGATCCATCAAAATAGAAACTATCATAAAGCATACAAACAATTTAGAATAATGAATTGAAACATTTAGAAATGAAAAACATAACTGAAGTTAGTATTTTACTGGTCCAAGAAAGAGACTGAACAGCAGTTGTGAGATTAAAAAAATAGTAGGCCAACTAAAGAGAAACATAACTGAACAACACCAAAGAAAGAAAAAAAGAAAACAAATGGCCTCAGAGACCTGAGAGAAACAATAAATATAAGCATAATGGAATCCCAGAATAAGATAGAGAGGAAAATAATGGGGGAAAAATTAATAATAGCTGAAATCTTTCCAAATCTGGTAAAAAAAAATTCAGCCCTTCAAGGAGCTCACAACACTCAAAGTAACATAGACCAAAAAACAGTCCACACCAGAAACATCACAGTCAAACTGTTGAAAGCCAAAGACAATGAGTACATCTTGAAAGGCAAGAGAGAAAAGCTCACCACTTACAAGCACAAACTAGCACAATCAGGAACTAATTCCTCATCAACAGTGATGAACTCCAGAAAGTAGTCAGAACGACAAAATTCTGGAGGAAAAGTAAACTAAGAACATATCCAGCAAATCTACCCTGTAAAGATGAAAGCAAAATGCTAACATAACCAGAGGGGATGTAAATAACCCAAAGAATCTGCCAAAACTATTGAATGAGTTGATTTTATCAAGACCAAGGATAAAAGACTAATGTTCAAAAGTCATATGTAATACTGTAAACTAGCAATTAACATGCAAATTTGAGACTTTTGAAAAATGCTATTTGTAACACTTATGAATAATTAAGTATTTGGATAATAAGTGTAGTAAAATATCTATATGGTTTGTACATGAAAAACTTGAAAACAGTGAAAAAGGAATCAGGAAAAATATAAATGAATGGAAAATGTACTAAGTACATTGATTGAATGACTTAATCATGTAAATCAGTGTGCTTGCCTTTGATATAGATGCAAAATTTTTCAACAAACTATTAATTATAAAAATCTTTAAACATATGAGAAAATTATACCACATGACCATGTAACTCCACAAATGAAAATTTGCCTAAGTAAATCACTATATTAATAAAATTAAAGGACAAAAATGCATAATCATCTCAGTAGACATGGAAAATGATTTGAAAAATCTGACACCCAATCAGAATTAAAATCTGTAAACAAACTAAAAATTTAAAGGACCCTCCACAAACATATAAAGAATAGCTATGAAAGATCTAAAACTAAAGACTGAATTCTTTCTCTTTAGAATGGCACAAAGCAAAGACATTCACTTTTGTCACTTATGTTCAACTTTATAGTGAGCACATATAAGTAAATCAGAAGACCCCATGTTGAGATGGAATAATTAAAACTACACTTGTAGGCGAGGCCTCATGTCAATGACTCATCCCAGCACTGTGGAGACCGAGCCAGGAGGATTGCAAGTTTAAACCAAGCCTACACAACTCAGTGACTTAGCAAGATTCTGTCTCAACATAAAAAAGTCACTGGGGATGCTTCTCACTGCAAAGACCCTAGATTCAATCACTGGTACCACAAAAAAATGAAACTATATTTGTAAATAATATGACACATCATGTGGAATATACAAAAAACACTATAATTAATAAATGAGTTCACCAAGGCCAAATCACACAAAGTAAATGGAAAAGTGTCAATAAAGTTTCTATGTATCAGTAATTAACACTAACCTATAAAATTAATAAAACAATTCCATTCATGAAAGACTGAAAAAGAAAAAACTATGATTGCATTGTGCAAATCTTGCACAATGAAAACTACAAAACTTTCCCAGGAGATATGAAAAAAGAGGTCAATAAATGCAGAAAGAATATACATTCATATTCAATATCATCAAGGTAGCAATTCTCAAATTAATCTACATATGCACAGTATTCTCTATCAAAATAAAAACAGGTGAGTTGCTGTGTTTTTTCAGAAATTGAAAAATTGTTTATAAAATCACTTTGAAAAAGAAAAATAAAGCTTAAGTATTTATACTTTCAATTCAAATCTTATTGTAATTATACAATAATCAGAACAATGTGAAACTGGAAAAAGAAAAATATATAAATCAAAGAAACAGAATTGGGAGTCCAGAAGCAAACCTTTACATTTATGGTTAATTGATCTTCAAGGAAGGTGCCAAGGCAATTGTATGGGGGGAAAATAGTCTTTTCAACAAATGGTGCTGAGATAATTGGATAGCCACATGGAAAAAGATGAATATAGACCTTTACCTCATACTATCCATAAAATTATCTCAAAATGGATAAAGCTGAAATGATAGTTTTTAGAAGAATCCATAGAAGAAATATCTTTGTGTCCTTGATTCTATTAAAAAAAAAAGGGCAGAGTATGATCCCCTCCCCCAAAAAGATAAACTGAACACCACCAGAATTAAGTCTTTTATGGTTTGAAAGACCTATCAAGGAAATTAAAAATAATCCAATGGACTGAATATTTGTAAATATTTATCCATTAAATTTCTTGTGTCTACAATTTATAAAGAATCCTTAAAATTCCAAATGAAAGATAATCAATGGAAAAAGATTAAAAATACATATAGGAAATAATAAACTGTGACCAATTTTATTGGCTTCAATACCACCCTCAAGGATTTCTTCAAACTCATTCATTTCTCCTATCATTCATATCATTTACTTGGCATTTACTATACATCATCTATTTGTGCTATCCTTGTATGTTCATTCCAAGTACTCAAATGTCTGTGGATTTGAAAATATCACTAATGATATTTTATAATTATTTGAAATAGTAGTCCTGGTAGAGAATGTCACATGGAAGATGTATTACATAGTGATGATTAAGAAATCAGAGCACTGTAATAAGCTACTAATATAGCTTCTTTCAAGGAAGACATAATGCAAGAGCTTCTTAAAATCCCACCTGTTTTATCCTTTCACATCTACAAACACAGTTTTTAAGTTTCCTTTCCCGATTCTTAGTATTAACAAATCTCCTTAGTCCATCATCGTTTACAACTGGTCTAGTAATTTTACAGTCAGGTCTAAATTCTGTCTTACCATCCTGAAGCTGCTGAGACTACCTTTTGTAAATTCTTTGAAACAAGGTTTAAAAAGTTCAACATCCCAGAGATAATATGACTTTCAAGGAATTCTATTATTGGTGCACCTAAGTATGTGGTCTATAAAAGCAATGATTATTTCCCAGTCTGATAATTTTCAAAAGCAATTTTTAATCCAACAGTAAAAGATAATGCCTCCATGAACTGAGCACAAATACAAAACAAATAACAGCATTAATTATGTATGACATTGCATACCAATTATTTGTGAAGAAGCCTGGAAGTATTACAAATGTAATCTCATTAGTTTTCTCAGATATCCTATGAGCTTGAGAAGTAGTCATAATTATCTCTATACTTAACACATTTCTATATTAATAAAAACTGTATGTTTTATAAAACACATTTATGTCTATCATTCCACTTCTACGTTTGTGAAACAGATACTGCTGCATCTTTCATTTTTTCAAATGAGAAAACAGGTTAAGTGACTTCTCAAAACTTTGTAAGTACTTATTTTTATTAGTAACGAAGACAAATTTTTAAACCAGTAGTGACTCTAACCTATGTTATGAAAGATCATCCTAATAGAGCACAGAGTTGCTTACTTGGTGTTGTTAGAAGAAATAAGAATACAGTATAGGAGAGAATAAGTAAAATGCCAATGTTGTGTTAGTCATTGATTCTAGAGCCTAAATGGTTTATTGCCCTCCAGCTTCCTAAAATACTGTCCTCCCTAGGAAGCAGGAATAATCTGTGCACTTGCCATTAAAAAGGCTGAGCTACATCCTTATATGCGCTGCCTCCTGGTGGCAGATATGAGGAGGTGCGACAAAAGGCCAACAGCAAGAATGTAGGACGTGGCCCTGACCGCTAACCAACAAGCATAACTGCAAAGGACAGTTCCCACCATAGGGTTACTAACTTTTACACTGAGCATTCCAGCATTAATGTTGCATAATAGCAGTGTCATATTGGAAATTATAATATTTATATTGGAGTATTATTAACTTAAGCAATGGAGAATTAGGGCTTGAAAAAATGGTAACTTTTTATTTTTAAGAGAAAAAATAAAAATAACAATAAAACAGTTTTGAAACAGGTTAGTAGTAAAGTTACAGTAATCAGTACTTTGTGTATTATTAACTTTGTAGTAATTATTTAGAGTATAGGATATAGGTGTGGTATCTTGTCCAAACAATATTAGCAAAAAACCTTTCGTTTCAACAAACTAAAAGAAATTACCTATATAACTATCTTAACTATCTTGTGCATAAATAGATTTTTTTCTCTTTCTTCCTTTCTCCTTTCTTCCTTTCTTCTTTCCCCCATCGCAGTTTGTCTTTTCTTTTGAACAGTTTTACAGTAGTTTCATAGTTTAATTTCATGTCTGAGATTGTGATGCCCCTGACTTGCCTTTGTTGCCCAGAATTGCTTCTGTAGGTACTTATACACACACCAACACACACACACACATACACACTGAGAGCATGACTTCCTTTGCCAAAAGATGGCCTCCAGATACACAAATGCCATTAGAACTATTGCCCAAGGAAAATAATGGGGCAAAATTCCAGGTTTGATTTTCAGCTGTGTCACTCAGTTGACATGCGTTATGCATCATAATTTTCTCATAGGAAAAATAGAGCTGCTCACATCTGTAAACCTGAGTTATCTAATTTAGTGGTTTTGTTCTTTTAAAAGAAATTGGCATAAGGATAGCTAAAGAACCTTATTAATGGTAACAAATGATCTTTGCTTGGTTTTTACGGGTTCCTTTAAGGGAAGAGGGTAGATGATCCAATCCAGATCTTTGTGCGGGCTGAGCATGCCTTCTACCACTGAGCTATGTTCTACCCTCAGATGTTTTATTGTTTTCTTAAATTCTGTTCTTGCAAAAATTCTTTAAATTCTAGATGACTGATGAAATCTATCACACCTAACAAAAACACTAAGGCTGTTCCTTTTTCCACTACTGTCTTCAAATCATTCTCAGGCCCATCCCTGGTACAATCCTTCTAAAGAGGAGATGTCCTGTTCCTCTTAAATCAGGAACAGAAGTCTCATGAGTCCTATTCCATAAGGTCAGTGTTAGAAACATGGAGCTCCGCAAACATCTGTTTTAGAGGATTTACCTGGAATTATTGCCACCACACTGTCTGGCCCGCCTACAATTAGTTCAGGTGACCACTGTTGCACCATTTTAAACTTTACCACATATACAAAATGTGTGAGTGCTATAACCTTTTTAATGGATGAATACATTTTATGGGACTCTTATGAAGTACTATATAAATATATATTATCATTACCATCTAATAATTCATGAAAATACTGATAACACTTTGGAGTTACATTAGTAATAAATTTAATTTGATTTGTACTTTCATTCATTCAAAATTACGTTAAAGCACCTATTGTGTGCTGCATTTAATTTTCGTTAGGCTTTGTTGGGTTACATAAGCATGTTTCCTTACTCTTACAGATTTGATTAGGATTTGATCAGGTTGATTAGGTAAAAGTTACAGAAACAAAACAAGAAAACTAATATATATATATATATATATATATATATATATATATATATATATATATATATAATCTCCAGATAAGTTATCTTAAATTGTGGTAATGAACACTCCCAAAATCTCTATAGTTCCACACAAGCAAAGCTTTTGCTCCATCTATGCAACTTGCACAAGCCAATATTCAAGGTCTGCACATCTTTGTCACACAGGGACTCAAATGACAACTTTATTTCAATATGTGCTTCCTATAGGCTTCACACCAGTAGGAAATGACTGTAACAAATCCCACAGTAGATTTAAAATTTCTGCTTTTATGTGGCTTATATCTTTTATGCTTATGTTTCATTGTATAAAGGAAGTCATATGGTCACATCTAAATCCTAAAGTGAAGAAGTATATCCCTATAATATGCTGATTAAAGCATCTACATTGAATAGCGTTGATGACCACAATTTAAAATTTAAAATTGTGGTCATCACAAGTAGAGACTACACAACACTGCTCGTGATGAATTAACTAATGGGCAACTTGAAACACCCAGCTGAACTGAATCAGCACAATTCTAGGAGGCCCACAGGAGGATTGTTGACGACAGCACAAAAGGAGAACTGGAAGGGAAGGTAAGGTGTTTGATTCCCCTGGAGAAACTTGTCTCACTAGTCCTCCTAACTAGTCGGCTATTTTCCTCTGAGGAGCTGGGCTCCCTGCTGTTGCTGAGGCTGGCTGCAGTTCTCCTCAGAGGAGCTCTGGTCCTTAGCTTGAATGTTGCTTCCTGGTTCCAGAGAAGATCCCTCAGCCTACCGACACAGATCCTTCATCCTGCTGGTGCAGACTTTCCAGCTTCCACCGCTGGCCTTTGGGCTTTCCCGATGCAGATCCTCGATGCAGACCTGCATGAGATGCTGTGGGTTCTAGGCCTCCAGCTGCACTTGTGAAGGACATTGCCATGAGATCCAGACCCTCAGCTGGATTCTTTGGATCTCTGATGCATGAACAGATCTCTTGCACATTTCTGTGTTTGACTTTTTGGGTGAATATTATAAAATAATCCTATAAATTCTATGTCCGGTGTTAAATCTATTCCTTTGAAAATTGTGACTAAAACACTAGCATAAGGAATATCTGAAGATTCTTCTAAGTTGAGACCTGAATGGATGAGAAGTCAGTGGAATCATGAGCAGAAAAATCATAGGTGAAAATAATTCTGATAATGGCAAGATCTAGACAATTACAAAGAACAGGAAGAAAACAAGAATGGAAAAAGGGGTCAGTGTGATTGTAGGATGGTGAATGAAGAAGGAAGTACAGAGAAGAGCTGGGATAAAATCCTTTAGGGCTTTGCATGCCACAGCAAGGTTTAGTAAGGTAAGAGAGCTTCAAGCCAGTGGTCGGAATAATCTGATTCATGGTCACAGTGTATGACAGAATGATGCAGGTGAAGGGAAGAATCTATGGTGCTGTGGAATTACAAGTACTGTAAAAGCAAATCCACCAGCAGTAAAGGAAGATAAGAAAAATTCCCAGATACATTTTGGAAGCAGAAACAATAGAGGATTCAGAGGAAGTAACTCTGGGAGTTAAGAAAAAGCATGACTCAAGAATGACTCTTAGGTTTCTGATCTGAGCCACTGAGTGGGAGGTGGTACCATTTACGAAGCTGATTAAGATGGGAAAAGGGCAGGTTTTATTTGATTATTGTTTTATTTGTTCATTTTTCTGGCTGACTTGTTACTGGGGGTGGCTGAATAAAAGTTTAAGGGTTTGATTTTTAAAAGTTAATTTTAAGAAAGCTGTAAGAAATTCAAGTGCAGAACAAGCAGGCTGCTACAGACTTAAGTCTGGACTCACAGAAGATGTCCTGGATGACTGCATATAGTCAAAAGTGGTCTGTCTGCATATGTAGGATAATTAGAGCCAAGGAAATACATGATAGCTCATGATAGAATGTAATGCAAGAAAAAGAAAAGCATTTAGGGCAGAGCCATAGAAAACTCCAAAATTTAGAGGTCAGTAGAAGTAAGGACGGGAGAAGAGAATAAAAAGCGGCCCAGGCCAAAATGGTCTTGCCATGAACTCCAAGAGCATATTGTTTTGTTATGAAAAGGGTGACAAACTGTGCACTGCTCCTGGAAAGTCAATTCAGATAGGATACGAACAATAGCCTTGAATTTTCATGTATCCATTCACCACAGGACAATTCTTCCCGCTTTGATCTGACCAATATTTATTATTTTATTTGCCCACAATATTTTACTGTGGGCCAAAACTGTTCTAGATACTCAGAACATGATAACAAATAAGACATGTATGGTTTCTGATTTCTTATAGCCTACATTCTTTAGGGGCATATAAGCCATAAACAATATAACTTGACAGAGTACAAGTGGTATCAACAAAAACAACAGTTGTGAGGTATTGTTGAGTCAAGTATTTGTAGTCTAGGAATAGACAGGGTGTATCAAAATGCTTTTAACATAGACGTATAATAGAAATCTATCTATTCTTGTGTTGAATGATGGCAAATACAACTTGCTTCAGAACTTCAAAACAGTGTAAGCAGAGAGAGTAGTTGGAGATCTGTTCTTCAACTGGAAGTAAAAGTCAACACCTGTAATAATTATCAGACAATACAAGAAAAAATTCCATTTATTCCAAACTCAGTCTCCTCCCCATCTCTTATCAGCTGTTTCTAGTTCTGCTTAAGAGGTCATACAACCCAGAAAATAACCTAGAGATTCCTGGGGTGAAAAAAATTGTGATTATGTAACCTACACTATCTGCTTTGGCTAACAAATTTGCAAAATATCTCCATTGACCACTAAGCATAAACATGTTTTCAGGAATCTCAAATTCTACAGGTGATTCTCTTTCAGGGAAAGCTGGAACCATATGTATACAGCAATATGTGGGACGTGGGTTATTTTAGGGAGCATTTCTAGATTAGTATCTAAAAGCAGCTGGAGTTTAAAGTCAAATATGTTTTAATTATTCCCCCTTGTTTTCTTCATAATTGCATAATTTTAAACTTTCTACCATCTGATCTTAAATAATTCTAATTCCTTAAATTTCTTCATCTATTAAACATAGATAATTAGAAATAACCTTTTCTGCTTTATCTCCTCACACGACTTTTGCCTTTCTAGTAGAGAACTGAAATTTAGTCAGTTTTTGTACACATGAACCATTATTATTACATATAAAGAAAAATACAATCCATATAACTTCTCTGAAGACGTTTAGAAATCTAGTCCTTATGAGCAAGGACTGAACACTCGAAGATGTAAAGAGCCATAAAGAGAACATGAATGGAGTTATCCTAAGACTAATGTATTTCAAATGAAGGTCAAACTCACTGACTCTTCTTATAGCTCTTCTAAATATCACATAATCTTTCAAGTAACACTGGTGGATAGAGGTAGAATTATTTTTGGTGTTAATTTTAAGGTAGATAAGGGATTTGTAGAGTCTGTAGATCCAATAGGCAGTGATTTAAAACAATTTCAGTTCAGCCTATTGCTGTCTCCCATGAGGCCTGTTGGCTTCACCAACATAATAAATTTTCTCAAATTCATGAAAACCAAGTTGATATTGTTTTTTATTAAGTTTTCCTAATGTTGGGGCTTGAGTCTAGATATCCCTCCAAAGCCTCATGTAGTTATAGGTGGAAAATTTTCAGAGAAGGCTGTGTGAACCTGGAATTAACTAATGATGCAATGCTAGGATCAAGAGCACTAGGATTAAGGATATGAGTGGCCCACCTTAAGCAGCGTGGATAAGATATAAGGGGTAGAAAGAGCTGTGGTCATCCCTTTTTGCTTTGCTACTTTCTGCTTGCAATAAATTGTTTCTCCTCTGCTTTGCCACCTGCGTCTGGAGCCAGCCAATTATGGACTGAAACCTCTACAAATTGTAAGATAAATAAACTTCCCTCCTGTAATTTTGAGTGTCAGGTATTTTGCCTCAGCAACGAGAAAAGTAAGTAAGACAACGAGCTACTCAAAAGAACTTGAATGATGAAATGACACCCTAGTAATCCAAAGTTTTCAATTTTACCTAAGAACAAACCTGCATGTTCTTAGGAAACAAATAGGAAGAAAATGAAGTTAGTCTTCTATTTTTCCATCTCCCCAAGTTGATAGTTATTAGCCAGTTTCCTTGAAAATATGTTGTCATCCAATCCCACTGTGAGAAAACCATAGCCTAGTATTATTTTATATCCCATTCTTATTAAAATCTGAATTGTAAATGGTGAATCTCATCAGCTCAGTCACACACTGGTAGAAGAGTGAGAGAAAACCACTACCAAGCAAAAGCAGTTATTTCTACTGTGCTTTCTAACTCACAGTGGCCTGTTGTGTGAAAATGAAGCAATGTGAAAGTAGTACCATGTCAAACATGACCAAACACTTGTAAGCTCCTTAGAGAGCAAACAAGTGATCTATTTATGAATTGCTAAATTCCTACTTTATGACTACTCCTAAGTTAGACACAAACAAAAACATATGCCCTTTGTTAAAACTTTACCCACATTACCTAATAATTACCTATTTAAGTTAACCAGTATTCAACGGGAGAGTATTGCAAACATTAGAAAGATTTTCATCAATATTTGCAATTATATCTAGTCTCATATATAAATCCTCATAACAAACCACAAGCTAGAGGTAGAATACAAATCCTACTGCCCTAAAATCTTTTCTCCCCACTCATGAGTATGTATGTCATGTTCCGTGTTCTCAGGTGTGAAATTCGACCAGACAAGATTCATTTGGCTTAACAAGCCCATTTTGAAAGGTAAATAACTGTAAGAGAATTAGTGTAACAATTAAGTCCTTTATGGAGAGCGCATCACTTCCTTAGATTACCTCCCTCCTGAACTCGCCTTGAGGTAATCCCCAGAGAAGAGGAGCACGTTAACAGAAGAGAAAGAAAAGAGAAGAGCAATTTTGGAATTTGTAGGTGGGTGTCTGTAAGTAAAGATATGCTTAAGTAGGATATTAAAATGGAGAAAGAAGTTTCCAGAAGCCAGAAAGGAGAAGCTAAGTAAAGCAAAAAGGAAGATAACTATGACTTGTCTTAAAAACAAGACACAGATACTTCAAATTTGGTCTTGTTCAGTGATGCTTCCACAGTTCACTGGAGCACTGTCTTTAATCCACAGTGTGCTAGTTGGGGCTATTCTAAAAACTAATGCCATGAACTTGGAGACTGATAAACAACAGAAATTTATTTCTCACTGATCTAGGTTCTGGAAGTCCAAGACCAAGGTGCCAGTATGGTTGAGTTCTCATAAAGACCCTCTACAAGGTAGCAGGTAGCCAATTTACTGTGCTCTTGCATGACAGAAAAGAGCATATGAACTCACTATGGTTTCTTTTATAAGAGCCTTAATCCCACTGATGAGCACGAAAACCGTGCTTATGATCTGATTACCCCTGAAGACCTCAACTCTTGACACCATCATATTGGGGTTTAGGGTTTTAAAATAACATTGAAAACACAAACCTTCAGTCTGTAACAAGCAGGTAACAGTAAAAATAGTATATAGCAAATGATAAAAGTCAAAATTAGCCTTAATATCTTCATATCATAGAAACAAATATTCACAAAAGCTACCTAGTATATGATTTTGAAATCTCCATGTATCTTTGTAGTTCAAATTTTGGCAATACCTAAAAGGAAAAACAACTTTTTCTTATGTTTTTAAGTAGCCTTACTGATTAAAAAGAAAACAGAGTCAAAAAGCATATGGTTTTATGGAGGTGAGCTGTCAGTGTGGGAGTCAAATGTGGGACATTTATCTTAATTTACTGTCTCACGCTTACATTTCACAGACCATTATTCTAGTCAGCCAGTGCCAGAAATAAGCATATTCAAGGATCAAATACAAACCGTCTTTCCTGGAACATTCTAGAGGTTTGACAAGCCTCTAGAGAAACTATACACTGAATGTATAGGAGGTATAAGAAAAAAATCACTTTTACCGACTCAAGAGTCAAATAAAGCATTTTAACTCTATTACTTACTCTGCAGCTCAAATGCGTTTTGCTAAGAGATTATTTATAGTTTTGAACACAGAATAGATGATCTCTAAACTGCCTGTGGCGAGAGTTGCTTTAAGGATCACAAACCTAGCTGAAGGAGCAGCGTGGTAACTCTCAGCAGCTCGGTGACTCTGTGGGCTGAGCAAAGACCCCCGGGACTTCTGTTTCCATTCCAGCTCGGCCCCCACAGCTGTGCCACATAACTCTGGGCAGGCTGTTTACCTGTTTCAGCTGTACTTTCCTCCTTCCTTTCGTGTCTTAATCGGCTGCCCTTGGGAAGAAAAACTAATTTAAATGATTTGTAAACAAAAGTTTTTATCGCATACAGCTAATAAGAAATCCCAAGGCTTTAAGCCCTTTACAGTGTGAGTGAATCAGTTCCCAGCACTTACTCTACTCTATCAGAAACAATCATTTTGATGTTTTATAGAATTCTCTTATCTAGCATCAAGCCAAAGACTTCCTACTCCTGCTTACTTGTAAAATATGAAGATTTTTTCAGTTGGCACCAGATCCGTGTCTCAAGTCCGCCAAAGAAGACCTGGACTTCACTAGGGCTTGTTGACAATGGCCATTTAATGGCTTCTGTGCACACTGAATATGGAGCCAAGACAGCCAGACGCAGCAGCTAACTGGAACTCCATATTCATACTGAGGAAGATCTAAAACTAGGTCCAAAACACATTTCAGGGTTGGGACTTGAATTTACCCTCTAGATTCTTGGCAACATCCTGGAAACACACTTGAAAGCCAATACAACCTGTATCTAATGTGCCCAGAATGACAAGCTCAATCTTTCAATCTAGTATCTAGACCTAAACTCTAGCCCATATCAATCCTTCATCTGCCTTCAAAAGTCCCAAAATTTGGGGTAACCCAATTGCTATTTCTGATACCTGTATCTTTCAACATCCAACACTCTGAGGACAAAACAAGCTGAATAAACACATCCTGTAATTGTTACAGTCATCTCAAGTATTTCCCCTGAGATTCAAAACTTTGATTTCAATCTTTAGTCAAGTTTCCTTATTCCAAAATCCTATTTAAATCAATGCTTAAGAGTTTCTGATTGTTGCTCTTTGTGTTGCTGCAGTTTTTAACTAAGACTTACGGAAATTCTAAAGGAATTTATTGAAAATGCCTTTATTTCTAGAGTGAAAACTGCATGCAATTTACTGAGTAACTAACTCAGGCATACTCAATGCAATATTATGGTGCTAGGTATGGAATATGCCTACAGTTCCTCTCCAAAAAGAGGCTCAAAAAGACCTTTTTCAGTAGGTCAGATTGTCACTGTTGTAGTCCAGTATGGTTTGCTCACCTTGCAGTATGTGTTCCTTGCTGACTCTCTTTTATGGGCAAACATAGGCTATGTATGTATGCCATCCTTGACTAGAAAAAAAAAATGTTTGTTGTTAGTTTGTCATTGCTCTTTTAATCACACTTACTCATAGTCTTTTTAAGAAAACCCAGAGTTAAATCTAAGAAGTAGTTTTACTAATTTTCTTTCTTAAAAGACTTTGATCCACTGTACATGCTCAGAAGAATATCAATCACTGTTTACTTATGGTGTAGCTCATCTCCTACACCCAGAAGTCCCATGCAACTGCTATTGGACTCTAGTTCCTCAATCCGCTGACAAAGCCATGTTTGATACTAATCCCTTTAACTGAGGACACATCTTCTGGAATGGGATTATAAGCCAAAAATGTGAATGTGCTCACTCGCTTTGTAGACATAAAGTCATGATGCCTTCATTTTTTTTTTTTTTTTTGGACCAGGGATTGAACTCACAACCTTGCTCTTTCCAGGCAGGCACTTGTGCTGCTGAGCTAAACCCCTAGCCAAAGACTTCATCTTTGTATGATTGTTGCTGTCTTCCGTATACTGCAGTATAGGAAGGCTCCTACAATATCATAGAGGTTACATTAACACAGGAACATCTGGTGTTCACTTACTCATTCATTCAAAATGATTGGCTTCTATTATATGCCAGATCTAAGTTGAGAAGATGCACTGCCACTTTAATCTGTTTTGACATGTCCTTGGATAACCACATAACATAACATCACATAAGAATTATCTGTCAATGTCATATTGGTGTTTTGGTTACTGATCATTCCCAGGAGGCGTAGATTTTCTTTTTCCAGCTCCTTATATCTTCCATGATATAAATCAAGGTATGGACTATTAGAAATTAAAAAACAAACAAACAAAAAAAGAAATTAAAAAACACACTGTTATAAATAGTCTAGATCATTCAGAGTTTAAAGCAGCATAGTTTTAGTCAAAACCACACATTTGTTTATCCAAGATTTCACTGAATATTACCTTCTTTCCGACTCAGGTTTTTATACCATCTTCTCATCTTCCCTTTACCCTCCAATTCCCATTTCCTCTCCAAAGGAAAAAGACTTTTTCCCACATGTATCTCTACGGCTTCCATTCATAACTACCCACATCATAGCTATTTGCCCCCACAAGCTGGCACTGCCCTCAGGTCTGTGCCATGCTAGCATCCCGGGTACTTGTCACTAAAGACTTGGTTCATCATTCTCGCTTCGGGTCAAAACTGCTGAAGTTATAATTTCTGTTCAACCCTCGAGCTTAACTTAGCTCAAAACCTAAGTAACTCCTACTTCTTCCCTCTCTTTAGTTTGTGCTAAACTCATTTTAAAAATATCTTAGCTCTTCAATTCTTTCTTCTAACATTTGCCTAAACTAGAAAGAGAAACAGTTTTCACAGTGCCCAGCAAAGTACAAAAGAGAAACATTCATAAACATGTCCTTTGCCTCATTCACAGAAGAGCACGCCCTAAAGACCCGTCCACATGGGTTGGTGTTGTGGTCTGCTTGTACTGCTTGACAGCCTTAAGCTATAGTGTTTGTAAGATGTCAACTATTTAAGTGCTACCACTTATTCTAGTTTTTCCTATGATAAGCAACCTTCTGAATGTAGGTTGCCTGCCCACAGAGCTTTTCCTGTACCATGCTGAGCAGATCAGCTAACATAAGTATATCAGTTCGTATGGAAGCTAAAGTTCTCAGGATGAATCTATGCATTAGCCTAGTTCATTCATAACTTTCTATTAATTTTGGTTCAGCTACCTTATTTTATAGAATATATTACCTCTGAAAAATGTAAAAATCCAAATTTCTAGATATAAAGAAAATTTTGGTGCTATCTTCAGACGTTTAGAGATTCATATAGATATAGAGATAAAAATATTCAACACAGTTGCATTTTTTGGTAGTTCCTTAATTTACAGTGGGGCTCCTGAGTTCTTTCTGTCTCATTTTGAACTTTGTTTTCCACCAAATTATAGATATACTCACATTTATACACATACCAATAATTTTTTTGTTAATTTCATTGGCATGTGTTAATTAAATTGTCTTTAAGTTCATCTATTTTGAAGTCTCTTTTATGGCCAGTATAGCATTTTTAACGATAAGTCCTGAATCATTTTCCTTTGCCAATAGTTTGATAATTTTATGAGCGATGGTTTCTTCACAAAATCTAAGATATTCCCCAAATTTGAAGCCAAGAACTCTTCTGAGGAGCCCGTTAACATTTTATTAAGGAGAAATCAATGCAATGTTTCCTGCTAGCAAGGATAAAATATTTCTAATTACCTCTTCTTTTTCTTATATGTCCTGTCTTTCCAGATTATTGCTTAAAACTATTTTCAAGGCTTCATCAATTAAGTGAGATTGGGCTACCCAGCAGACATCTCATACCGAGCTTTTGTTTCTTGCAGTGAATTTTTCTCAAAACCTATCACATGTATTGAATTTTCTCACTGAGTCCTTTGCTAACCTCTTGTCCATACATATTCTTGTCTTTTGCTGTTGCTTGGGAATTCAGAATCAGAGATCTGTGTGCTTTTATAATTCATGTCTGACTACTCCAGCCATAGCTTCATTTCTGTTAAAAGTTTCTTTCCTCCTTCCTCCTTGTTATCCCACTGGTCTACTTTATGTAGCAAGAGATAGGCGTAAAGGTTTTAATTATAAACTTAGGTGTGGGCATAAATAGCTGGTACTGCGACATGCCTGACACACTTTCTCTGTGAATACACACAAACATGGAGGAAAGGAGGGAGAGGAAGCGCAGAAAAAGACAGAGAAGAGAGAAAGAGAGAGGTGAAAGTATTGGAGAACCGTCTGACGATAACCCCATCCACAATCAGTTTCTGAAGACCGTATTTACTGCACCTTGGTAGACTGAAGTTCTCTAAAGTTGTCTCTCAATAGCCTTCTAATGTATTCTCCATAATGCAGCCAAAATGATCTTTTGTAAAAATACAATTTTGGTCCTGCAATATGATGTTGATTTAATTCTCGCCGAGTTCCTTTTATACATAAAGTGAAACTCTGAAACAGCACACTAGCTTTTTCCACATCTGGTCTTTTCCTTTTCTTGGCACTTCTACTCCCAGAGACTGCTTACTCCATATATTCCATCTCTGAAAAGCTACTAGTGTTCCCACGTAGTCCTCTTCCCTTGCACATGTTGTTTCTACAAGTGTTCTTTTTCCTCCCATTTCACTTAGAAAATTTAAATAAAGCATAGGAGTCCTGATAAAACTCTCTATAAAGTATTTTGGGAACACAAAATAAGGACTGCAGTTTCTGTAGATACAGGAAAGTCTTAAGAGGAAGTGACACAAAATATGCCTTGAATATGATTACTCATTTTATCAGGACCCCTATACTACTGTATTCATTTGTTTACATTATGTCTGCCCTTATAAGTCCTGAAGCTTCTTGAAGGCTACACAGGCACATGCAAATTATATTTTACCCCAAATCCATGAGTATCTTTGAACAGAGACATATAGTGTTCCAGAAAAATATTTTTATTAACATATGTTTGGAATGCATAACAATTATTCACCTTGGGGAACTAGCACATATGCACATGCCAGAAAATTATTTTTAATATTATTTGGAAAAGCAATGGTAAATTTTTTGAGCACAGTAGAATTTTTTCCTTCATTAGAAATTTTTTTTCAAGTCCCTCCAGGACAAATAGTATTTATTAGTAAGCTAATTGGCTTTAGAATTATGAATATAGTCGAGCATCAAGGTATGTCTTACCTAGGAAAACCATGATCCAATAGTAATCTCGTGTATTCATGGAGGAGCAAGATGATGTGGTACAATCAACAAACTAACAGATGACACACACAGCTGCGCAGGAACACACACACACACACACACACACACACACTTTCCACATTCTAGGTTAAGCTTCATTTACAAGCTGACATCAAAGTACAAAGAGTTAAGGGCATCATATTTATCAAGGCAGGATTTGTGAATTTAACTGTCCCAACAAGCAAAGACATATTTACCTAGAAAACAATCAGTTAAAACTTTTCAACAGTTTGACTCAGGGAGTCTAGATATAAAAAAGAATCAAAAACAACATGCTCTTCCTTCTACATTGTTAATGACAATGTAAACCAGTACAATCAATGTGGAAATAAGTATGAAAATTCCTCAATAAACTAAGATTAGAAGTCCCATTTGGCTAAGCTATACCTCTTCTGAGTACCTTCACAAGAGAGTTAAGATATGTTACAGTGATAACAATTACACATGTAGATAACAGTACAACTCATAATAGCTAAAGCTTGAATGTGTTCTTTATAGCCATCAACTGATGAATGGATTAAAAAATGTGAGATATATATATATATATGCAATATATATATATATATATGCAATATATATATATATATATATATATATATATATATATATATATGCAGTAGAGTGCTATTCAACCATAAGGAAGGATAAATTTGTTTCATTTGTAAGAAAATGGATGCACCTTGAAACCATGTGCTAAGTGAAATAAACCAGACAAGGAAAGTTAAATATTGCATGGATTATTTCACATGAGAAACCCAAAGCACAAGTAATTTAATGAGCAAAGTAAAAGGTAGATGATAGGAAATGGGGGTAGACTGTGTGATGATGTGAAAGTTATCTGGGAATGGCTGGGGGAGATGGTAGTGGGATAAGAAAATATTAAGGTATAATATGTGTAAGTACCAATTCTGAATGTACTCAATATATATCACAAACATACACCAAAAAATAAATAAATAAACTTGTTCCTTTCTGGAACTTCTAAAAATCATAAGTCACAATAGTTTCCCCCAAATTATTTTTATATTACCCCACTATTAGATAAAGTAAAGTTTGACTATAATTTTTCATGTGTTCTTATTTTCTTTGAAATTACTGCAATAATAATGTGATGTTTTGGCGCAAAGAGAGTATTATTTTTATCTTTGCCCTAGAATTAGAAATATATTTGCATATTATATTTGATATACATTTATTGACTATCTCGTGAATGCTTTCTGAATCACAAATGTAGATCAGCAGTGCCGCAAATATCCATGTTTCTAAATGTAATGCAGACAGGCCGTGCAACAGATAGCAACTAGATAGGAAGACCAAAATTGACAAAATAAGGTGTATTAGAATGTATGTTCTTCTTTTCTGTTTTAAATGTCTTAATCAGAATTTACTATAGCTTATTCAGCCTAAATTATATGCTTTTCCTTTAAGGATTTATTAAATTATTTAGGCTTTCCTCATATTCCTGGTTTCATCTCCCAATATTTGCTTTCTTTCCTTTTTTCTTGTTAAAAATTATATAAGATTCAACTTAATAATTTGAGTTCCAAAGGTATATTACTATTTTATGTTGGGAATCTCAAAAATAAGTTAATTGATTCTATAAAATTGATTCTATAAAATTCTATAAAATTGATTCTATGAAACTATTACTATTTAACAAAGATCATTTTGACACTCCCCAAATGGAATATGTCTAATCATTTAGAATTGGTATCTGCTAAATAATTCCCTGATTCAACATGACTATCAATATGATGTAAATTATTTCTTTAAAAGGTCTGTTATATAAATGAAGACGTTTCTCTAGGCATTTCAAACAAGAAGTTTAATCCAAGGAACTGGTGCTTATAGAACTGATGGAAGTGTTAGGGCCAAAAGTCAGGAGAAGACTACTGTATTTTAGATTATAACACTGTAGACATTTAAGGAAATTACCACTAGTGAACTCAGCTGACCATAGCACTCAAGTAAAGACTGACCTTTGCCCACCACTACCACCTAATAAAATGGCCTCTTTGCCATCTTTTAAATAAAATATAAGAGATTTTTAGGGGCAAAAACTAACTTAGAACCTTAGTAGTCAGAGCTTACTAATATTAATAGGTGAAAAACTAGAAACATATGCATGACCTTTTCTTTAAGCAAGGCTGGGAGAATGTTGCCTGATGTCTTGTAATGCAGATATCAGGTAGTTTTCTTTTAGCACTTGCCAACTCTTCGACACTTTTTCCATGAAAAAATAGGGTCTATCCACTCACTCTCCTCTAGAATGTTGGGGTTCTTATGTTTACTCTGAAAATAGATTGGCAGAGAAGGAAGCATGTGACGTTAGCAGGCCATCAAGACCACAGAGCTTCCCCCTAGCCCTCTCGAACCCTCCAGATGATTCCACGCAGGATCTAGCAACGTGCTGAGCCATCTCAGTCCAGGTAACAGGCATGCAAATAATGAAGCTTCTGGATGACTCCTGTCCCCACTGCTACACTCATTCCAGCTACATGAAGCCAGAGACATGTAGAACAAAAAGATAAGCCATCCCTGCAATATGTTGTCTGAATTTCTGACCAATAGAATTAGTGAGCATTTATAAAGTGATTGTTTTACCCCACTAAGTTTGGGGTGGTTTGTAACTAAGTAATAGTTATTGGAATGACTCCTGGAAAAAAAGGAAGAGAAAACATTAGAAAAGAAACTTAGAAGTTGTGAAATTCATCTTGCATGTGAAAAATTTGAAAATGGTCCTAATGACCTAGTAGGTAAGATTCAGGTATACAGCTATGTATCTAAGCTTATATCTATTATAAATCTGAAGTATCTGTCTTCCTCCATTTTATTCCTTCCCCAATTATATAATCTTAACTCTGGAGCTGAAAACTTCAGAAGGAACAGATTTGAGTCTTTTTACCCTTTCCCATATCATCACCCAAATTACACAGATGTAGTGCAATTTGGCTCATTAACAAGTTACAATATTCGCAGATACTGCACAATTTTACCACATTAATTAACTCTCATCCACACACTCCCAGAGGAAAAGAAGAAACAAAAAATCCAATTACAGAATCCATTTGCTGAGAAAACTGAGTTCTCTGAAAGTGGGACCTATCATATTTTTCTAAACCTTTCCCTTCAGTTCAACAATACAGTTACAGTCTTTTCTTATACAATTTCTCTCATGTCATTTCATCACTTTTTATACAGATGTTCTCCTTAATGTTTATCTATTTGTTTCTTCTGTTCTATCAAAAGTGACAGTTATGATAAGCTGGTACCATGCAATACTGTATGGTACCAAGCTCCTTAAGGATTATGCCCCTGAAGGGCTGTTACGTTATACTCATTTCTATCCCTTTCCTACAGGATTGAGTGTCCAGTGTGTCTAGAACTACTGCTCTGTCTTCTACAAAATGATGAACATACTGCAAGGCATAGCTCCTCTTTCAAGGTACTTATGAGAACAAAAATGGTAGAATAGCATGAATGCTTTTATTAAAAATATGAGTAAAGAAAAAGCCTAGTATAATTTGGAAGCAATTAAAAATCATTTTATAATTGGGACAGCCTCAGCTTTAAAATATAGTAGGGCCTCTGTGGTGTCAGACAACAACCCGTGAAGGACTCGACTGGAGTTCCCTATTTCTTCCCTCTGACTACATTAAGTAACTACTTTGTGCCAACTGATATTCAAAGCAGTTTACATTTTCATTTGATTCTCTCATTATTTGAGTTGTAGTTACTCAAGTTATTGGGCAGTGATCTAATAGATCAAACCAAGGTAACAAATGTGAAGAATTTTTCAAGTTAACGGAGAGGAGATACAAAGGCAGAGCTGGAGAACAGCATTACCATAGTGATCGGTGACAAGTCTATTAAAAGCAGAATCTTAGTCAATGTTTTCATATACTGACTGCTAATTTTGAACAGCAACTGTTAAAATTAGAAAAAGGGGTTAACACATAATCTCCCTCTATAAAGGTCACCCATAGGCACCAAAATGTAAAAGACCAGCCTCAGGAGATATTAAACTAGAAGAGGCGTATAGCACATATCCATTTATGCCACCAATTTCATAAGTTAAGTTAGAGCTGCTTTCCCTAAAGTAAACTAGCCAATCTAAAGCCAGAGCAGGTACTAACATAAACAACATGAATATCAAAACATAATTAACAATATAAAAAGATATCAGTGAGTACATGCTATATGATTCCACTATAAAATGTTCAAAAATAGGCAAAAATAATCTTACACTGAAAGAAATTCTGCTTCTTCTGCAGATTATTAACTGGAAAAAAGTACAAAGGACTTTTCTCAGGTGATGAAATATTCTGTATTTTTTCTCTGCGTATTGGATGCACAAAAGTATGCATTGCTCAAAACATTAAATTATGCACTTAAAATGTTTCCAGTCTTTTGTTCTCTTTTATGCTTAGCTTCTCAGCCCCTCAGGGCTGGGCAAATTCCTTGAGAAAAAGGACAGCAGAAAATATGTGGTTCATTACAAGTCATCTCCCTTTACCTAATAACTGGGCACCCAAGTTCTAGAGTACATGATAGTTCCGTAATGCCCTCAAACAATTCATTTTGTTCTACAATAATTATTTTATTTTAATGTTTCTATTTTGTCTTGTTAAGACACAAGCTAGCCCATCCCATCCAGAAGTGGAGGTCTAAAATAGATTGTTGTAATATTTTTTCCAACTGAAGAGCCATATGGAAAAAAAGATAAATTTGAATCTGTTCTTCACACTATATACCTGTGTGAATATCAAGTGGCTCAGAATAAGAAACCTCATAACAGTAGGAGAAAATATGGATAAATTCCCCTATACACCAGGAGATGATAAAATTGTTCCTTGACTCAAAACCTAGAAACACTACACCAAGAACTTGATAAATCTGATTACATAAAAATCAAATTAAAACTTTGTACATCATAAAATACTATCTCCAAATTAAGAGATAAATGATAAACTAAAAAATATTTCCAACTTGTATCACAGTTTTGATATACCTATGAAAGTACATTTAATGAGTGAGAAAACCAAAAGTGTAATATAAAATTGGCAACAGGTACAAAGAAAGAAAGAGTACAGGAAATCATTAAGACAGCATGAAGTATACATATGCACATAGGCATGTAAGTATAAATCTCACTCATTCATAATTAGAGAAAATAATATATTAAACTATATTATGTAGACTCACTCTTAGTACTGACATTAGCATTTCTATTAAACTACAGTTCCATTTTAAAGTATGCTATAGGACAAAGTGAGTTACTATGTGTAATGTCAAGACAAACAAAGATTTTTCAGTTTGAAGGAGAAAAAACAAGTCCAAGAAGCTAAATAAAATCCCACATCTCAAATATTAAATTTATTAAATTATAAATACTAATGTAAAATTATTTAATCTAGCTCATTGTGAAAGTACGCAGTGTCTATCTGCTGAAATGTCCTAGAAGCTGTGGCAACTCAGAAGCCATGAGCGTCCAGAACATCTTGGTAGCAGTGTTTGATTCTAATTCCTAATAAAAGGACAGTGAGTTCTTTGAGAAAAGGTGGAAATCAAGTCATACTATTTTGACCTACAGAGTGTTAATTTTTCTATGTAAGAAGAATTATATTTAACAAACATAAGTGGAATATTAGAAACTTACGATTTTCAAGTTCTAACAAAATTCTTTTTTCAACATTGTAACAATTAGGAAAAAAGTTAGAATAGTCAATAATCATTCATCATTACTATAAGAAAACCAAAAAGCATGTCTCCAGATATGAATTTGAAACACACAATGACACTATAAAGTTTAGAAAAAAATTAATATGAATGCAATGAAGTTTCTAAATTTAACTGCATATTTCAATACCATAGAGCATAAGGGAACCATTAAGAATATGCCTTAAGAAATAAATTTAAAATATGGAAGACTCTACAGGACAGTTCAGCCAATTTCAACAAGTCAGTGGCAAGTGAGATTTTAAAAACTGATGCGAAGATTGATCTAGGCTAATATTTAAGAAGACACAGTAAGATTGTGAAGTAGTAAATACCAGCCTTAAATCTCTAACAAAGAATAAGTAGACAGCTACACGAAGGAAAATTGCCTTGAGGTATAGGAAACTCAAGGGTCTAATTAAGAAACTCTACAACAATACACTGGACAAACCTCACAGAAAAGACTGCTAGGGAGATCCGCCTACCTGAGAGGCCTGAAGATAGCTAGGGACAAAGACGAAGGGCGGGGCCCATCAGAATCAGCCACAGGGCAGGTGCCACTGTAGTACTCAGAGCTCTGCTCTGCAGAAGACCTTGACAGGTTTTGCTGCTGAGGATCTCAGCCGCCCCCTTGGCAACTATCAACCACTCTATACACATGGACACAAGTAACCTGCTCCACAGAGAATATCTGCAGCTTTTTCCACTGGTGTAATTAAAAATCTTCTCATGATAGATGACAGAGACACAGAGAGAAAAAAAGAGACAGAGACAGAGACAGAGAAACAGAGAAGCTGCAATGTGCTCAATCAAGAAAAAGCCACAGTCATGCCTTCTCAAGACTATCCATGGTCAAGATTTCAGCTCCACTGCTTGTCCACCAGCACATGCATCTCAGACACCGGAGCCACCACCAGAGGACTATCCCATGATCCAGACCACAGAGCCTTAATAAATACAAGTGTGCCTCCATTTCACAGAATCTCAGGATGCACCTGCACTAAGAACACTACTGCTGCAATGGGCATAATCATACTCTTGAAGTCAGAGTAAAAGTATCTCTCCTCATGTCTGAGTCCTAGACCCTAGTTACTCAGCATGTCCATAAGCACCCTTGCCCCACAAGCTATCACCAGTACTGCAGCAGGGGGGAATGTCCCTCAGGTACCAGTGCCACAACCACCCCAGATCATGGAGCTTTGATACCTCTATGCACAGTCGCACCCCAGACCTCAGTTCTGTGATAATTTCATAAGTGTTATACATCATACATTTGTGTCACCATTATCATAAACCCATCTCTAAGCTGGAACTGACACCAAGAGGGGTCTCTGTAATGACTGGGCCCATGGAGTAATCTAGAGAACCCCAACAGCCTTTGCCACTAGAGACCACAGAAGGAAAACTACAGCCTTGGTTGATGAAAACAACTGGAGTCTTTGCCAACACTGACCTAGTTAACAGATCTCTGAAGAGTATAGCACATCTTCACTGTGACTGAACCCATCAGTCCCCAGTAAGCCAGAGTCCACCCACAGGTGAAGACCTTTCTCCAAAACAAACAACCCATATAGTCTTGGAAATAGTCAGATTTCCACTGCTATGATAAAATACCAGATAAACAAATTAAAAGTGGAAATATTTATTTAGGCTCATGGTTTCAGAGTTGTCAGTCCATAATTGCATGACCTTGTTAGTTTGGGGACTGCGACAAGTCTGGACTGTTATGGTGAAACTGTACAGCTGATGATGCTACTCTCACACAGCAACCTGAATCAAAATAGAGGTGTATGTGAAAGGAATAGTGTCCCAGTAGTCTTTTAAGCACATACTCGCAATGACCTGACTTCTTTCCACTGGATTCTACTTCTCTAATGGGTCTGCATCCTTTAATCATGCCATCAGCTTAGGATCAAGCTTTCAACACATTTAAGATCCAAACCATACCAATCTTTGAGAGGTGATTGCTCCATTAAATGCATATATACCAAAGCAACACAATAAGAAACATTAAAATGTAAGGAAATATTTGTCACATGTGGTAGTGTCTACAATCCAAGTACTCTAGAAAGTTGAAGCAGGAAGCTGCCAAGTTGAGGCCAGACTAGACAACTTAGTGACTAAGTGAGACTTTCCCAAAATAAAAATTAGCCAATGCAAAAAAACCTGGGTTCAATCCCTATGATCATGCTCAATAATCTAGGCTCTCAGAAGCTGCTCTCTCCTTGTCCAAGGGGGTCTGCTGCTGACAATGGACCTTGGGATGCTGGTTTTACAGCCATGTAGAATGCAAGAGTTGTGGGGTCAAGAAGGCTTCCACATAGATTACAAAAGGCCTTGAAGGGCAGGCAAGAAATCAATGAGAGAGTAATGCAGGAAGCAGTGGGAACGAAGGCAAAGATGTGTGGAGGCTGCAGAAATTTGTAGATGCTGGGAACAAGGAATGTATGCTGAGGGAAGCTGCAGGTTATGAATGGAGCCAGCCCAAGAGAAAGGCCATGTGGGTTGCAACTAGAAAGGTCAAAAGGATGGGAACACCCAGACTCTTTGAAACTCACGTGTTACCACCATGTGCCTCAGAAGCCAGATATGGTGAAATAAGACTTAATGTTTGCCCTGCTGGGTTTCAATCTTGCTGCCATTTGTTTCATTTCTGTTCCCATTTATCCTTTTTGAATTGGAAATGTTTACTCTATGCCATTTACCTTAGAATTATGTAACTTATTTCTAATTTTTTACAGACGTTCATCCTAAGCTAAGAATTTGCCTTGAGTGTCAGAAGAGACTTGGATTTGGACTTTTTTAAAAAAAATGCTAGAACTTGTTGAGACTTTGAGGTGAAGGGACCACTATATTTCTAGTTGTGTGCAGGAAAACTGGTTTTTTAGGTAAAATTACGTATTCTGTATGGTCTTTATTTGAAGATGGACTTTGCTATTTTCTTTAGTTAAGGATAGTTTAAGGCATTGATGGTGAAACATTTAGAGGTTTCAATAACATCCACATCAGCTACAGCACACATGCCGTAGGTTCACCACCACTGGTTTAAAATGTGTTTGGTATAAAATTCATAAGGGGTTGATTGTGACCATTATCCCTAATATACCAAGTTCTTAAGATTAAGAAATGCCTAGTAGATGAGTAAAGTCCTCCTGTGTATGTCTGGGTGAATCATGAAAGTGTGACCCTGGTCTCTCATCTCTTTCTCTCATGCTGCTCCTATAATCTGCTTTTGGAGCACCATGAACTAAGAAGTTTTACTCTACCACACTCTTCTGCCATTGGGTTTCTTCCTTGGAGCCAGCCAACCATGTAATGAATCTCCTGAGAGCATGACCTACATTCAACCTTTCCTCCTTTAAGAACTAGCAAAAACCTCCAACTTTAGTTAAGAAACTAAATAACAAAGAGCAGAGTAAAAACAGTTGAAAGTGGCTAAAATAAAAATAGAAAAGAGTCATGAAAATAAAAATGGCCAAGGCAATTTTTAAAAAATAAACAAAATTGACAAACCTTTGCCTTGAGTAAGAAAAAAGAAACTTCAAATAAATAAAATGAGAAATGAAAAGGGAAACACTAAAATTGTTGCCACAGAAATATAATATATCATAAGAAATCACTACAAACAATTTTATGCCAACAATTTAGATAACCTAAGGGAAATAGATAAATTCTTAGAAACATAAAACCTACCAAGGTTCAATCATGAAGAAATGAAAAACCAGAACAGACCAATATCTAAGAAAATATTTTCCATGAAATGAAAATCCAGGGTCAGATGGTTTTACTTATAAATTTTAACAATTTTAAAGGAAAAATTAATACCAATTCTTCTCTTTAAAAAAATCAGAGGAAGAAGCATACAAATTCACGTTATGAGGCCAATATGACAATGCCATCAAAACTGGATAGACAAGATAGTATAATAACAGAAAATTATATGTAAATTTCCCTAATGAACAGAATCAAAATACAAGCAAACCAAACTTAGTAGTACATTAAAAAGATTTATGGGATTTAGCCATATGATGAAAAGATTGTTCAACATATGCAAATCAATAAATATGATAAATCACATCAACAGATATAGATTAGAAATCACATGATCATCTCAATATAGTCAGAAAAAGTATTTAACAAAATCAACATTTTATGTTCAAAGCTTTCAAATATTAGGTACAGAACGAATATACTTCAACAAAACAAAGGCATCATAGCACAACCCACAGCTAACATAACATTCAGTGGTAAAAACATAAAGCTTTTCCTCTAAGACCACAAAAAATTATGATTCACACTATTGTTACATCAAACTCACCATACCACTCCTAGCTAGAGAAATTAGTTAAAACAAGGAAATAAAAGTCAGTCAAATTATATATAATAAAATAAAATTGTCATATTTTCAGAGGATATGATCTCTATTAAAAATCTGATAGATCTAATAAATACAAAAAATTTACAGGATACAGTATCAGAAAAAAATCACTGTATATCAATGAATTATCTGACAAAGATTTTAAGAAGTCATTTATATTTACATCATTTAAAAAATAAACACTTTAAAATAAATTTAACTTTAAAAGTAAGAGATCTATACACTAAAACTTTAAGATATTGATGAAAGAAATTGAAAAGGCCAAAAACTTGAAAGATACTCTGTATTCATGGGTCAAAATAACCTATATGATCAAAATGTTCATGCTACTCAATGTGTCTTATAGATTCAATGAAGCCTCATTCAAAATTCCCATGACATTTTTCACAAGAATAAACAATCCTAAAATTCACATGGAATCACAAAATACTTGAAATAATTAAGCAATCTCGAGCTAAAGGAATAAAATAGGAAGTATCATATTTCCTAATTTCAAATTATATTACAAGTCTACAGTAATAAAAACAGTATAGGACTAGCAGAAAAACAAATTATGGACCAATGAAACAGAACAAAAAACCCAGAAATAAATTCATGCATATTGTCAATTTATTTTTGCCAAAGCCAATCAGCTATAGACATGGGAAATGATAGTTATTCAATAAATAGCATGATATCCACATGTAAAGGAGTGAAATGGAATCATTACTATACTATGCACAAAAATCAACTCAAAATGTATTAAAATTTGAATCAAAAATCCCTCACCATAAATCTAAAACAAAACTTGGAGGTAAAGCTCCACACAATGGACTTGTTTTCACATGACACCAATAGCACAGGCAACACAAGTGTAAATAACAAGGTGATACCACACCATACTAGAAAGACTTTTGTACCACTGTGAAAAGTAATCAACAAAATAAAAAGGAGGGACTGTGGATTTAGCTCAGAGGCATATGCACTTGCCTTGCAAGCATGCAGTTATGAGTTTGATTCCTGGTACTGATAAAAAAATAAAATAAAAAATAAAAAGGATCTCACAGAATGAGAGACTAGCAAACCACACATGCACTAAGGGAGTAAACTCATACAGCTAATGACCAACAGCAAGAAAACCACATAACACAACTAAAAATAGGTAAAGAACTTGAATAGATATTTCTTCAATTAAAACATATAAATGATCAATAGGTGTAAGACTAGTTATCAAAAAATACAAAACCAAAGTCACAAAAATGCTTTTTTAAAATTTTATTTAAAGACAAAAAAAAAAAACAGAAAAAAGGAGAGTGACAATACAGAATTCCAAGGAAAAAAAGAAAAGAACAAAAAAAAAAAACCACTAAGAAATCACTACTTTATGAATTACATATTGTCATCTTAGAAATAGTTGTTCAACTTACAAAATTAAAACATACAAAGTACACATTCAAACAGTGAGACTGT
>PVJX010004346.1:0-95824 GCA_004027295.1 Dolichotis patagonum
TCCCTGGCAGCTTCTCCAGAATTTGTTATTTGATTTCCTGATGATAATCATTCTTTCTGTGGCAAGACTGACTCTCAGTGTTGTTTTGATTTGCATTTCTCTAATGGCCAGAAATGGTGAACTTTTTATGTGATTATTGGCTGTTTGTATTTTTTCTTCAGAGAAGTGTGTATTTATTTCAGTTTTTCATTATTTTTTTGTAGTCTATTATAGGAGAGGTCTAATTATCTGCATTCTTTGTATATTCTAGATATCAGTCCTCTCTCTGAAGAATAGCTGCCAATATTTTACCATTTTGTAGGTTGTTTCTTTACTCTTCTGGTTGTTTCCTTTGCTGTGCAGAACATTTTGAATTTGATATTATCCCATTTGTTGGTTCTTTTGTAGTTGAGGTTATATTCAGAAACTTCTTGACTACATCTGTATCTTTAGGAGTCTTACCTATTATACCTTCCAGCAAGTCTTTTAACATTTAAATCTTCCACCCATTTTAATTTTAGTTTGGTACATGATGAGATAAGTGAGTTTAGACTCAATCTTCTGCATGTGGGTAGCCAGTTTGCCCAGCACCATTTATTAGAAGTGTATGTTTTTGGATCCTTTGTCAAATATCAGGTAAATGAATGCACGGGGGTTGTTTCTGCATCCTCTATTCTGTTCATTGATCCACATGTATTTTTGTGTGAGCACCATGGTTTTTTAAAAAATACTATACTAAGGCTGGGCTAAGGCTGGGGATATGGCTCAGTGGCACAGTTCCTGTCTGGCAAGTGCAAAGTCATAAATTCGATCCTTGGTACTAAACAAACAAATAAATTAAAACACTATAATTTTGTAATATAATTTGAAATCCAGAATTGTGATGCCTCCTGCTTTGCTCTTGTTACTCAGGATTGATTTTTCTGGTCTGAGTCTCTTCTGGTTCCCTATCAATTTTGCAATTCTTTTCTCTAGTACTGTGAGGAATGCTATTGGTATTTTGATTGGTATTGTGTTAAATCTATGTATCATTTTTGGAAATATGGTCATTTTTACTATCTTGGGTCTACCTATCCATGAACAGGGGATATCTTTGCATTTTCTGATGTCCTCTTCAAATTTCTTTTTCAGAATACTACAGGGTTTTTTTTTTTTTGGTAGAGGTCTTTTACTTTCTTTATTAGATTAATTGAATGTGTCTATTGTTGCTGGAGCTGGTTCTGCTCCTATGATTTGTTTTCTTGTCTACTAGTGAATGAAGGGGCGGGGGACTGCTGAGCCTGCTTCTCATTTCCTCTATAGGCAAAGACCTGCTAGACTTTAACTGTGCTTCTGTGGGTATGGCTAGCTGGATGTATTTGCTTCTGTCTTATATTCAGGTACCTTCAGTTATGTCAGAAGGGGAGAGGACATAGTATGGCCCGTCTTCTGTAGTATCCAGTCTTCTGCCAATTCCCTAAGGAGCTTTCTTCAACACTCCTCATCCTGCATCTGTGATAACCCGGCGGCTGTTTATGTTTGCTATTTCTACACTGCTCTGAGTCAGCACAGATCTGCACGTTCAACCCCTTCTAGCCATGCTGCTTTCCTCCAGCTTTCAAACTCCTGTCTCCATGCTGCCCAAGGTCTCTGTATAGCCTGTAAATTCAGTGGTGTTTAGGGATTAAAGAGCTCAGCAGCTTATGGTGTTGGTGAGTTTTTTAGCACAGGCACCCAGCTTTGCATTGTTGGAGGATGAGTAATGAGTAGGATACAACACAGTCCTAGAGTTGGCCAGTGTTTGAGGAAGTAGTTGGAGAGAACATGCCTACTTTGGCATTCCTCCAGTGTCTTTTATTCTCCCCTGAATCACACTGGTTGCAACCACTGCCTGCCCCTGTGTCTGTCTCATGCATCTCTTAAGATCTAGTTCTTGGTCCCTAACCAAGACTGTGTACTTGTTCCTTTTTTTCTCAAGAGTTCACCAGTCTTAACTTACTGCCCTCTAAATGATTCTCTGGCTTTCCACTTCTTTCGTGCCTTGATCTGCGAATATCTTGTTCACTGTGCTCCTCATCCAGTGAGAAGGGAGTTAGGACAGGTGGGTATTGGATAGTGTTTGCTAGGCTGGGTACTAACTGCAGCAGCCTGGCAGCCACTTCTGCATTCAGCTTCTTCCCTCAGGATGTTAGTACTTTTTGTACGAGATGGATGATAATCTCTATGATAATCTCTATGATAATCTCTTCCAGCATTTAATAGTTCCTCAATCTTGTCTTTCATGACATTTTTCTGTCTCTCTTCCCAAGAAAATATTTTTCCCAATGAACTATAAAAATATTATTTTCATCTAGTTGTGTCCACATGCTTTCTATATATAACTTTTTTTGCTTCAGCACAAAATCAGGTGACTGTTATATACACTGAGAAACATTTATCATATCCCTTCACTTTTTAATTCATGATATTATTTTATTTATACAGTGACATTTTAATTTAAATTTTTAAGTTATAACAGATGCTGGTGTAACTGTTAACTGTTTCCTTTGCACACCTTCTTTTCTGGCTCCCACTTTTTATTGGAACTGCTAGGAACTGAACCTGGGGCCTTGTACACATTAGGCACATACTCTTTCACTGAGCTACATTCATAGCTCTTGGCTCTCACTATGGATGGAGATGGCAGTTGTTATGGTGTAGATCTGGATTTTCCTGCCCAAATCTCATTTGTTTAGAACTGCACTGGATGAGGGCACTATACTCATTGGTGGATTACTCTACTAATTAGTTTACAAGTAAATGTACTGTTAGGAGGTGGGGTCTGCTCAGAAGAGGTGGGTCATTGCAGTTAGTACTGCCCTTTCCTCTCTGCTTCCTGACCACCATGATGTAAGTAGTATCCACCTTGGCAACTTCCTCTACCTGGGATCCTGTCAACCATGGACTGAAAATTCTGAAACTACAAGCCAAAATATATCTCTACTTATTTAATTTGCAAGTATTGGGTATTATGTTTCAATAATGAAGAAAGTGATTAAGAGAGCAAATTCAGTGCAGTAGTGCTGTAGAACCCCCTCCCCGTTTGGTCCCTCTGTAAGTTTCTATAGTTTTATATTTAGCTACCTTCCAATTGCCTCTTATTGTTCTAGTTCTTCTTTTCTATAACTTTCTTAGCATTCTAAGTTATTTTCTCTTTTAAAATTAAAAAATATTTTTAGGTGCTTCTTAAAAGTTTGGGTCAGTTCATTTTTTAATCCCTGAATACTGACACCAAAATTTTCACATTTTTCTTATCTTTCTGCAGCCCCAGTTCCATATGTTAGATTTTGTTGCTGTTGTCTTAGTTACTTTTCTCTCTCCTTGTTGAGACAAAATACCTAACGCCCAAAGTTAGCAAAGGGAAGGTTTATTTTTTACAGGTTGGAAGTTTCACTCCATACTCAGTTGGCTCCAAGGCAAAATGACATGGCTGAGGGTCAGCGGTTTATGGTTCTCCCTGCAGCAAAGTGCAAACCTAGCAATAGAGAGAAGACACGCCTCCTTCTTGCCCATACAATGTATGCTGGCTCCACCCCTGGGTGGATGTAGCACTCACACCACCAATGCAAGTGCTAGACAACAAACCAATCACAAACGCTAGCTTTGGCCATAACCATGATTGCATGAGACTTGGGGAGGGAGGCCTTCTGCACATAAGCCATAATAACTGTATACCTTGTACATACAATTTCTCTTCACTACTGCACATTTTTTTCTCCGCATAAAAATAATTATACTTTGTGTCCTATATTCTAGTAGTTAACTTATTAACTATTTCTCTTTCTCCTTCAACATGTTAGTCAGTTCTTTGTTACTTTAAATACACAAGATATACTTCTAGCAGTTAGGACAGTACACCAGTTAATTAACTTTGGGATCCTTTCTGGGAATTGCAGGAACACAGTCCTGAGTGTGTTTTGGTGGGTAATGGAGGCATGGCCTCAAATCTGTGGTCTCTATTTGTTTCCTCTGTGGTACTGTTTTCTTGCTCTGCTTCTTGGTTGCCAAGAATGAAGCTTTGCTCCCACACACCCTTCCACCATATTTTTGGAATCCGCTGACCATGGACTGAATATCCTTAAGATGTGAGACAAATTAAATATGTCCTTGAAGTTGTGTTGGGTGTTTTGTTCAGCAATAGGATAGCTAACTAATGCAGAAAACTGCATTACTGAGTATGGGGTTGTTGTAGTGACTATACATGAACATATAATTCAAAAGTCCTTGGAATTTGTTTGAAGGAGGAGTTTGGAAATATTTGGAGATGTGGGCTACAGAAGCCCTAGCATGTTGTAAACAAAACTTGGTGGGTGATTCTGGTGAGGGCTCAGAAGATGAATATTCTTCTGGAAATTGAACTCGTATTTGCCAGGCAGGTACAGTGCCACTGAGCTAAATCTCTGGCCCCAAGATGAGCATTTTAACAGAAGTGGACAGAAAGACCCAGGCTCAGGAGTTCTCAATTGAGTACAAGGACTCCATTAACAGTTGCACTAGAGGCTAAGTATATTATACTATAGCAGAAAATTTATCTGTATTTTGTCCATGTCGTGATACTGCAGGAGACTGAGATTAAGGGTGGCAGATCAATTAACACATTGCAGGAAATTTCAAGACAGCACCACATTCAGGCTGTACTATGCATACTGTTGGCTGGATTTAACCAAATATACAGTGAAAATCAGGGACAAAAGGCAGAGTAGAACATTTAAATGTTGGCCCAGAAAGAAACCACATGTAGAGTTGGGGCCAATAATAGTGTGGATGCTGAAGAGATTAGCATCACTAAAAACAGACCAAGTACTTTGTTCAGGGACAAGAAAGATATCTTGAGGGCATCTTAGAAATCAACAAGATCCCAACCATTCTAGACTCTACTGTTCAAAAATGTACTTTTCATTTGAAAGAAAACCTTGTTCAAGAAGTGCCTCTTAGGGAATTAGTTTGCTAGTATTCATTCCACTGTGCTCAGTGATCCAGGCACTCAGAGGCTGCTGAGTCCAAGAGAGGCTGAGTCCAAGAGAGGCTGGCTCTTGCTCCCACTGACAACAGATCTTGGCCTCATCTGTATGATGCTTGTTTTACCGGCATGCAGAATGTAAAAGTTGTAGGGCCAGGGGAGCTTTTACCAATTTCAAACAAAAGGTCTTAGAAATCAGGCAAGGAACCCCCTGTGAGAATGAAGTCAAAGGTGCAGTGGAGATCATGGTAAATTGGAGATTCCAGAACATCTGCTGAGGAAAACTGCAGCCTAAATGAAGCCACCCCAATGAGACAGGCTGTATGAGCTACAAACCACTAAAGTCACAGTAGTGGAGCTTCAAGTCCTCTGGAAATTCCATTTCACCACCACATACCCTGAATGCTAGACAAGGAGCTACAGGATTTGTTTGCCCTGCTGGGTTATCATCTTACTTTGGCCCAATTATTTCCTATCTCCCTAACTGAATGGAATAGAAATGTTTACCTTGTGCCATTGTACTTTGGGATTATGAAACTTTAAAAGAAAAAAATTTTTCTTACAGAGGTTACAACTAAGTGATTGCTTTGAGTCTCAGAAGAGACTTGGACTTGGGCTTCTGAAAAATGCTGGAACTGTTGTAGCTTTTGGGAAAGAAATGTTACACTTTCAATTCTGTATTGGGTAGCTCCACTGTGTTAGGTGGAATAATGAACTTGTTATTGTCTGTATTTGGAGAGTAAGTATAGTTAAGGAGATGTGTTTGGATTACAAATTGACAAAGAGTGGGAGATGACAGGGTAAAGTTTCAACTGATTTGCTTTAGGACTGCCCAGCGTATTGGTGAAGTACACCTCAGTGTGTATCTGGGTAGGTCAAGAAAATGTGATCTTAGGTATAAGTCAAGTCTCTGGCCCCCTCCTCTCTGGCACTTTCCCCCAGCTCTTTCTGGCCACCATGAACTACACATTCATCATGATGTTTCTGCCTTGGAATCAGTTGTCCATGGACTGAATTCACATAAAACATAAGCCATATTAAGTCTTTCCTCCTTGAAGTTATGGATATTGGGCAAATGTCCAGCAACAGGAAAGCTAATCCAATGCCCCTTTTAGCCTTTAAATTTTATAATTTCCATGCTCTGCCACCAAAAGTAAAATTTTATTATCTTTTAACATACAACTATTTTTTTTTTTGAGACAAGGTCTCACTATGTAATTCAGGCTGGCCTCAAATTCATAGGAAGCCTCCTGCCTTGGCCTTCCAAGTGCTGGGTTTACAGATATGCACCACTACTACCAGCTAGTTATCTTTGTCTATCCTGAATCATTTATTATGTATCTTTATTGTGGTAATATGTCAAATTAAATACACCACTTTCATACTTTGTATGTGTATGTGCATATGTATGTGTTTGTGTATGTGGTACTAAGCATTGAATATAGTGTGTGGGAATGAGTTACATCATTTTATTTCCCTACAGGGTTTTTACAAGTTTCTCAGGCTGGGTTTGAAATTGTGGTACTCCTGCCTCAGCCTTCCAGAGTGCTAGGATTATAGGTGTTGGCTAACCACACCTGGATACTTTTATACTTTTAGAAGCTGTGTGTGCTTATGTGCTTGTTTTTTTGTTTGGTTTTGAGACAGTCTCACTGCTAGATCAGGTTGGCCTCAAACTCAGCAATCCTCTTACCTCATCTTCCCAAGTACTGGGATTATAGGCATGAGCCACCTCACTTAGTTCTGAAGCTGGCTCTGTTTTGACAAAAGGATGTGTATGTAGTTACAATCATAATTACAAATTCCCATACTGCTTTTAGAAAAATGTTAATGAAACAATAGTTTAAAAAACTATTTCCTCTTTATTATGTTAGCTTATTTATAATGACTAAAGCCACTTCGCTGTAATTACCATTAGCAAAATGTCAAAACTTTCCAGGTGTGGTGGCCTACGCCTATAATCCCAGCACTTGGGAGGCTGAGGCAGGAGGATTGTTGTGAGTTTGAGACCAGGCTGGCCTACAAAATAAGCTCAAGACCTGCATGAACTGCATAGTGAGACCCTGTCTCAAAAGGAAAAAACAAAAAAAGTCAAAACTATGGCACAGAGAATTTAAACCAACAATCCAGGCCTCCAAAGTTGGCAAATTAATATAAAGTCAAGACTGTGTTGAATTAAAATCCAGAGTTAAGGCTCCAAAGTCTACTGGTTCCCAAAATCCACTGAGGTTTGAGATATTTGAGGATTAAAGTCAACAGAATGTACTGACTGGAAAACTGCACAAGGATGAAGAATAACGATATCATTTCATCCATGGCTATCACCAGATAATAACAAATTTGAGCAGAAGGCCACGAATTCAGTTTTGAACACTGGACATTATATGAGATATACCAATTACACATATGCCCACATGCACTTCCTATAAATGTTCAAAGATCTGTATTCAGCACAGTGAGGCTAATTCATTGCTAAACTGGATGTGTAATGCAGACCTGTATTCCCAGGCCTCTAGGAAGCTGAGGCATGAGGACTGCAAGTTTGAACTCGGCCTAAGCAACTCAGCAGTTTAGCAAGAGCTTGTCTCAAAATAAAAAGGACTGGGGATGTAGCCCAGTGAAAAGGGCCTGGTTTAAATCCCTGGTACTGCAAAAAAAAAAAAAAAGTTGATGCAGCTTAGAAAAATGATTCTAGAGACTTGAACTGGCAGCCTCTCTACTCAATGTTAAGCAAGAGCTGTCCCACAAAAAATAGAGAATGGCAATGGTAGTGGCTCTTGTTACTCAGGCAAAGCCTGTTTTCTGCAAGTTGCTATCTATCCTTAGTGTCCGCTGGCTACATACATGTGAGATGCTTACAAAAGCTAACACTGATGGGCCGGCCCTTTTGAGAAATGAATGACCAGATGATACAACCATTCTTTAATAAAGTAATTTTTTTTTTAAAAAAAAGCAAATGTCTACCATGACATGTAACATAAAAGTAGGATAAAATGTGGCTTGGAACAAAATCATTTAGAGTATTGTAACAGAAAGAAATAGATTTAACAGGAATACTATGGAAACCACAGAAGATAGCTAGAAATACATGTCTCAGATTTAGTGAAGAATACAAGACACCCAATTAACTTGGTATGTGAAATGAACAATTCTTTACTAGAGGTATGTATCTACTAATGGCCATTTAGCTCATATGCTCAGGTTAGTTTGACCAAAACAAAGACAAATGATTTTTTTAAAAGTATATTTTATTTATTTATTTATTTATTTATTTATTTATTTATTTATTGTACCAGGGATTGAACTCATGACCTCGCGCTTGCCGGGCAGGTGCTTAAGCCACTGAGCTAAACCTCAGCCCCCAAATGATGATTTTGACATAAAGGAAAAAGGCTTTATTCAAAGCTAGCTCTGAGGAGATGAAGGGGCCACATCACCCAACTCATCATTTCACCAGGCATAGGACAAGACAGTGGGTGGGGGGTGATACAATAACATAATAGACATGTTCAGGCTTGTTTTCATCTCTCCTTGACCCTGACCTTTCCATTTCTTCCCTGTGGAAATGAAACTGGACTTTGACCTCCTGGGGTCAGCATCTGTATAGTCTGTGCATTTGTCTGGGCTGAGAAGAGATAGGGGTGGCAGTTTATGCTCTAGGCCTGAAGAAGTTCAGAGAAGTCGCTTGTCTCTAAAGGAAAAAGGAATCTCACTTTAAAGTTCCATTTTGCCATGCAGGTTATCATCCCGAGCCCTCTCTGCTTGGGTCTGGCCCTCAATCTTGGGGAATGTGATGTCCCATGTATCTGGCTGGCTTTCTAATGTTAGACTGGCAAGCAGATTACATCAAAGGTACCTGGATCACAAGCAAAGAGAAGTAGCTTGGGCCTGCAAAAGTAAACTAAAGATTATGCAGTCAAATACAAAGAGCCAGTTAGGAGATATCTGATGAAAGGGCTTTTTGGCTAGAGGCAAACATGCCCAAGCTGCCTCTTTCATAACCTCTGCAGCTCTTATTTTGGGTAGAGTTAAGACACACTTGACTCTGATAAGCACAACTTTCCCGGCTTGTCTCTGAATGCATTTTCTTTTTTTCTGACAATATTGTCATTTAACAGACTGTGCTTTGTTCCTAAGGGCTAAAGTAGCTTTCCCTGGGGATAGCCAGTCGGAACACTGGAGGAGATGTGACAGAATCAGCGTCATAAAACCCTCTTGCTCAAATCTGAGCCATATCAGATTTAGAAAGAGTGGGTCTTAGGCTAAATTTACAGTCCATTGCCAAATTTAATCCCATCTACTCTATAGTCAGCACTCTAAAGTATTAGAGCTTTGACAAACAACAGTTAAAAGTGTCCAACCAGATGTGAAACAAGCTATTAAGAGAAATTTACCTGTGAACAAGGTTAAAAAAAGTACATTAAGCATCTTTCTCCTTTACTGTAAATCAATGTGAATTACCACTTGAGGAGAAAACATCATTTATTCATGCCAAAACCAAGAAACAGTTTAGCAATTAGGCTGCATTTCAGAATTCCTTAGGTACATACAACAGAAATGATAAATGTATATATAGTATGTAAGAATTACTGTATATTTTACCAACTAAGCATACATTTTTGTAACAAAGCAAGTTTATCTCTTATTGACTAAGAGGCACATGGCTCTTGCCAATAAAATAATAAACAATACACAAGGTAGCAATTTCCCAAAACAGTTTAGGTATTTTACAGCATGTTAACAGTCACAATCAACTATGTTATGCCAGGACAATTAGGCCTTGTGGTTACACTTCTCATTGTCATTCCTTCCACTCCATTTTCATAGAGGTATGTGGACCTCAGTATTTCCAACATAGCTACTTCCTGCTGAGTAGGGGCGAAGCCTGGGGAATTTGGGAACGGAAGGTTTGTAGCTCTTTGTTTTCCTTTTTGAGGGAGTAACTGGACGCTTGCTCCTGGTGGCTAATTCAGAAGGCTGTATATATATTTGTTATATACATAACATCTTGCACTTAAACTACAAGTAGATTTGTATTATTAAGGGGATCAGCAATGATTTTAAGATTTCATCAAAGATTTTTAACATAGTACTTATCGCCTGGTTACTTGTCAGGATCTTGTCCCCAGCATCCTCTTGATGGATCCAATGAGGGGTACATTATAGAACTTTCCCAATTCTATGCTCAGTGAGGCATGGGTGGGTAAACTGTAGCCAAAGTTTTGGTTACTCTTGCTAAAGTATTACCCAGCCCATCAGGTTTCACAGAGAAAAAAACTAACGGTTGGCACAGTAAGACTGAAGCTTCATAATTATTTATCTATTTTTCCTTTTAAATAAATACCTAAGATTCTCTCTTGGTGTGTAGGACCAAGCAGGGTCTAAAGAGAAGCCAGAGGTATCTTCCTCTGGAGAAGCTTGCTTGATTCTGGATTGATGGATCCAAGGCTTTCTCCTCGCAAGTTTTAATGAGGTTCCTTGATATGAGCCCTTCCACTTTTTAGCCAGCTATCATTAGGCCTTTTGAGTTTTACAGGTTTTCAACAAAACTTTTATCTCCACAGTAGAAGTGGAGTGGTTCATTGGTTGAATGTACAACCTAGAGACAGCAAACGGATGCAAAGCAATTAATATGTGGTTTAGAGTTGTGCATGCCATTTAAATTTACTTGCTAACAGAGGGTGGAGTAACTAACATAGTGATTAGAAAGGCTAAAGGGTCTCCCACACAAAATTTCTAAAGAACCTAAGCCCACGTCAAGGTACTACCCTAATTTGGAGCAGGGCAATAGGCAACATTTTGTCCCTCTTTACCTGAGTCTCTGGACAAAGCTTAGCCAATGTTTTTGTTGTTGTAATTTTAAGTATGGTTTTCTTTCCCATGGGCTATGACCTCCACGATAAATGCAGTTTCCAAGTTATATGTAAAATCTTGCTCATCTTTTGAGTGATTATGGAGACAAATGATGGCCCACTGTCACTTTGAATAGAGTTTGGTAGTCTAAGACGGTAAATAATTTAAGGAGAAAGTTAATTCTGTTGCTTTCTCACTCTAGTAGAGTATATCTCTACTCATCCAAAGAAATTGTCCATAAATACAAATAATTTTAAATTACCTGTTATTTTAGGCATCTGAGTGGTCTATTTGCCAGTCTTGAAAAGGGCATGTTCCTTTATAGTGTATCCCTCTGAGGTGAATTCCATTGTTTTAGGATTATTCTTGTCACACAGATGGCATCTTTGTGTAATCCTCTGGATAGTCTGTTGTAAGATGTGGCCATTTTCAGCAAGGCCATATTAAATCTGCCAGTGATTCTCTTCATGCAGATACTTTAAATTGGATATATCAGAGCTTTAGGGAGTAAGATCATCTTGTGATCATTAAGTTTCCATAGTGAGTTAAATACTACACTTGATTTTAGTTAAAAGGCCAAAAAGTGATTCCATAGCTAAGAGTCTATATTAGTGAAATCTGATTCCTGAGCTCCTCATCCCATTCTTTATAATGAAGTTTGAACTGATAGATCCAAGTGGGGTATCAAAACCCCAATGAACTGTTTCTCTGTAGCAGCTCATTCTGCAGCTCAGTTAGCCTTTGGTGCCCTGGGTAGTGAATCACAGCCACCTGCCAGTGGTAAACCAACTACCTCAAGTACAGCCAATATTTCCATTGAATATTTGATGTTCTTATATCCTGAATAACCCATTTTCCTTCAAAATAGCATTATGCACACACACAATTAGAGAAGGACATGTAGAATCAGTATATGTCTACTCATTTTCCTTGTGACATTTATAAGGCCCTGGTGAATGTAACTAATTTGGCCTTTTGTGCAACAATGCAAAAGTATACCCAGCTCAGTGTCTTTTTTCTTCCATGAAGCTACTTTCACCAGTGCAGTGTTCCCAATTATAAGGTATCATCCGTTGACCTGACAACTTGGGCTGGCTGGAATAAACTGCTGAAAATTCAGAATCAGTTATGCTGCGCATCAGAACCAGTTTCTGTGGCTGGGAACAAGGTAGCTGGGTTTAGCTACAGTAGTCTGCAAGAGAACATTTGAGTATCTAACAGAATAGTTTAGTATTTGCCAGTTTGCCTCAGCATCAACCCAGTATCATTCTTCTTGATGTAGTAAAGCCAACACCTGTTGAGGCACAACACTGTAATAGACTGTACCAAGGTGAACTTTTCTGTTTCTTCCAATATGTCGCGGGGGGCCACACAACCTTCCAGGCAGGGTGATCATACTCTGGCTGCTATTTCAAATGTTTGAAGAAATAAACTGTAGGTTGGGAAGATTCTCCAAGTAGTTGAAAAATACCTGTAATCCCATGCCTTGCTTCTCATGGATATATAACATACAGGGCTTTTGAGGCTTAGGCAACCCCAAGTTCAAGTTAATCTTCTTTAATACTGTCAAATACTTGTTGGCATTCAGCAGTCCAGTGTAAGTGCTCTGAATCCAGCCCTTTCAGAACATCATTAACGGGTTTAAGAAGGCCAAAACTAGGAACCCAAATTAAGCAGAAACCTGCCTAGAAACCCTTCCAGCTGCCTCCTATTTACAAGAACTGAGAGGCTGGCAATTGTTTGTTTCCAATTGGGTATTGCACTCCATTTTCACTGTTTTAATTGGAACCTGAGGTAATTTACTTTCTGCTTGGAAATCTGAGCCATTCTAGGAGGCAGTTTATATTCATAGTGTGCCAGGTTAGTAAGCACAAAGACTGTGTTAAACTTTTTATAACCTTGACCTGCTATTTGGCACAACATCCACATATAGAAGCAAGACCCACCTTCTTTTAATTGTAGAGTTCTTAAGTCTTTAGCTAAAATATTGACAAAAATGGTGAGGAAATTCTTAAAGCTGTGAGGCAGTACAGTCCCATAGTATTGGAAGGTGACTTTGAAACAGAATCCTGCCGTTCAAAAGCAAATAACAATTGAGCTTTGTCTTCAAGTGAGATGCTGAAGGCATCTTTAAGGTCTAATACTGAAAACCATCCATAATTCCCAGGGATGACAGACAACAAAGTGAAGCTGGTACTATAGGATGAAATTCCTGTTCAATTTCATTAATAACTCAAATCCTGAACAAGCCTACACTCATGAGTTATTTTTTTCCATAGGAAGAAATGCAGTATTGAGGGCAACCTACAAGTACACATTAATCCATATTTCAGAAATGTTTGCAGCTCCAGCTGAGTCTTTTGCAAAGCCTGTTTCTTGAGGATATACTGGGTTTTTTTTTTCCTGAGGTACAAAAACTCCTTTTTTAATTCAACTTTTACTAGTTTTGCATTTAGCACTTTACCTGAAGTCCCATCTAACCATTTTATTTACTTTCTTGTAGACCTCAAGGAAAGAGTTCTTCTATTGTCTCCCGAGAGTGAGTAAGCACCATATTTGTAACTTTATGGCTTGCTCTGGTGGGATCTGCAAGTGAGGCTGAGTCCTTGTCAAAGAGGTTATTTGAATATTTAATTGGTATAACAAATATTCTCTTAACACTAGGATAGAGCACTCTGGCAAGTTGAAAAGAATTTTAAGTCTCCTAGTCAACACTCCATGGGTTGGAGTGCGTGGGTCTACTGCATTTCCTTCATCAGTCCTGTAATATGCAATCCTTTTTGCTACTTTGCAATTTTAGTGTTACAACTAGTATCTGTATCTGATAAAAAAATTCATCATCTGATTCCTGTCAGTTGCACCTGAAGCTCTTATAGAGAAATCATGATCGTCTCTGAAAGACAGAACAGAGCCTCTGAGCTTCTTCATGCATCATCTGAATTACAGTACTGTACCGTGCTTTTTCTCCTCCTTTCCCATGCCCTTTCTTTAATTTCAGACATATATTCTTCTAGTGCTTTTCCTCCTTGCAATATGCACAGTGGTCCCTCTAAGGACTCTTTTATGTTCCTAAGCTGTCTCTTTTACATTTTCTGTCCTACTGAGACTATGATTACAGCGTGTCTCATCTTTTACAATTCCTTTGCATTATGTATTTTAAAGGTAGTACCTACATACTGAGATGAATTCATTTCTACAGTCCTTTCTGCTTTTTGAAGATTTCTATTAATATCAAGGGCATTTTGCTCAACTAAGGTAATTTAACCATCCTTATATTCTCTGTAGCTTCTGGATTGTCTGTATCCTTCTTATATGTCTGATAAATCTTTTGTAAAAGTTCAGAAGGGTCTGGATATGCCTTCTGTTTATGCTTATGTATTGTGTTCTAACTTCATAGTTAAGTACTACTATTCTGGGTCCTGCCAGAAAGTACTGCTTATAATTATCTCAGAGTTATTTCTCAATTGTTTGAATCCCAATAAGGTTTTACTGATTTAATAATATAGGATTGAGGTTCCTTGTAGGATTTTCTTTGTGGAGGCACTCTCTATCACTAGCCTTTTTATCTTTTGCACTTAGAATATTCAAAAGAGCTTGAATATCTGCCCAGATGAGGTGGTAAGTGGCAAAGCCGTCATTCTCCATGGATCATTTCTATGTGATTCAATACAGTTCTAGTTTAACAAGTCAAGTCAGCGGTTGAAGGTGGACTATAAACCCAGAAATATCCTCCTGGCTGACTAATCCTGATTCAAATCTCTGAAGGAATACTGCCTTAGAAGATACTGTCCTACCCCAAAATGGAAAGCTCCCTGGCCAAATTGAGCACACTGCTGGGTCGTAAAGGGAGAGTCCATTTCTGCTTTATCACATGTTAAAGGAGCTGCAACTCCAGTGGTTCCTCATTGTCCAGAAGAACAGGTTGTGCTACCTCTGTAACCACTGAATTGGGTTTAAAGCATTTTAAAAAATTAATATCCTCATTTTCCTTTTCCTCACAAGTTTTACCATCTAAGGAAGTAAAAGTTCTTCCTCCTCTCTGAACTATTAATTTAGGTCCCTTTTTTCTCGAGTCTTCTTTATGTAATACTAAGAAGGCCTGAATATGATCATCATTCCATTTATCTGATTTTTGACAAAACTATTCTAATTACAAAATGGTATGACAGTTTGAAGAACCATTAGGTGGCTACCTTTCACCAGAGTGTAACATATATGCAGACCATGCAGTGTTACAACAGTATATGCCAACTCTTTTTTGTCAGAGTATTCTGGATGCCATCTATCAGTTATTTAATATGCAGCCCAGAGAGTACCTAGATGACAGATACCAAAGCCCAGGTGACCATTCTAGAAATAAGAGGAGTTATGAAAAGATCAAAGAAACCAAAGCAAACCAAATGACTACTCCAAACCAACAAATATCTGCGATGTTTTACCTCTAAATCTCTATTATCCATCAATACTACCACCCAAAACACACTGTAATATGTCCAAATGGCCACAAATGGTGAAGATGTGTTCATCCCTAACTAGCACTGCTGAATGACTCAGGGAAGATCTAAATGTCTATTCCATTACCCTGAGTCCAGATCCTCGGAGTATACTTTTTGGCAGAAAATCAGATAGAACCTCCCCTCCCTTCCATCATGAAAAGCAGTTATAGGTAGCTGATGCCACAAATAGAAAAGAAAGTAGAAATCCTAGGGTGTAAAACTGTCCCTGGCACCTGAAACAATGTCCCTGGAGACCTAACAGTAGGTTTAGCTAGCAACAAGCAGTTAATCCTTTTTCTCAAACACTTATCACCCCACCAGCAGTAATCAGAGGAGACCTGTGATGTTCAGGAGCTGGGACTTGCTTCTTGATTGGCTTCACCAAAACTACACTTAAGTCCATACACTTAAGTTCATTTTCTCATCACTAACCAAATCAAAGAAAGTCAACTGTTTTGGTGAAAAAGAAAAAGGTTTTATTCAAAGTCACTTCTAAGAAGTTTGAGGGATCTCAGCACCCAGCTCACCATCTCACTGGGTACAAGTGTACACAAGTCTGTTACAGCAAGGAACAGTGTGTGTGTACGTGTATGATGATACAGAAGGACAACAGACATGTCCAGGCTTGTTTTTTCCCTCCTGGACCCCAACTTCCCATCCTTCCCAGTGGAAATGAAACAACTTTGACCTAGTCCCAACACCTGAATATTCTGTCCATTCACCTGGGCTAAGGAAAGCTGGAGGTGGCAGTTTATGTCATGGGCCTAAGGAAGTATGGAAGAGCCACTTATCATTAAAGGAAAGAAATCTAATTTTCAAAGTCTCCTTTTGCTATGCTGGTTACTACCCTATATTTGAGATGTGCTTTATCTGAAATTCAAATTTAAGTGATGGTCTGTACTTTATTTACAGTGATGACCAGAAAATAATATCCTGAGAGAGATGTCCTGGATGGCATCACAGAAAAGGGTTTATTTCATACCCACTTTCCATTGCTGTTTGTCATCTGACTGGGGTCTTAATTCATTTTAATACATTTGATGCCACAATAGTGCTGACATCTGAGCCAAGTGTGAGCTTCATAATATACTGAAGAATCAGTAACAAGGATAAGCAATTCCTTCCTATTTCTTACTGTAATTTACAAGGCAACATAACACAAAATGCATTAACTCTTGAAGTCCTCACTATGATTTGTCATTACTTCATTAGGAAATAAGTCCAAGCACTTCTTAAATAGAGAGAACAGAGATATCAATGACAATGGTTTGGAATGGAGGATAATGGTGGAGGCACAGTTTGGATGGAGAGTCCTAGAACAATTACTGAACTCCAGAGTGGGATAAGGTCAAAGACTTCAGAGGATTATTTTAGCTCCCAGCAAAGAGAGTCTAACTTCTTATTTAGAAAATGAATTGAGTACCTACAGAAAATACTAGGAAACGAGTATCTTTGTATTGTCAAATTACCTGATGAGTAACTTGAAAGATGCATAGTAAACAGCAATATTTATTACTAATTCATAACATGAATTTTAAGTACCTACTCTACTGCAAAATATACTTGCCTTTCAGACACAAGCAACAATTCATTTTAGGAACTCAGTTTAGCAATACAACCAACCTTCACTATTAATTTCATTACCTTCTCTTCCTACATGCAAAGGAAATGCAGACATCTAGTCTCAATAGCCATTCTCTGTGTACAAAACTGATCTTCCAACCTCCACACTACTTACTCCTTTATAAAGAACCTGGGAATTAAATGTGCATCAGTGCCTTCTTACTCTTACTCATCCTGAATCCACCATGGCTGGTTGCAGACACCAGGTGTTTGTTTAGTCTCAATCTCAATAGCTCTCTCTTTCTCTTTCTGTCTTGTAAGGGAATTGAATCCAGGACATTCACAATGAGCTACATCACCAGTTCTTTCATTATTTTAATTTGGAGACAGGGTCCACTAAGTCACTTACTTTCTCCAGCTGGGCTCAAATTTGCTATCCTGCTGCCTCTGCCTCCTTAAGTACAAGGATTACAAAAGAATGAATGGTGCAAGTAAGATGAGACAGTACATGCATGAACAAACTCCACAATGGGCAAGCTGTGCTTAGCCTTGCACTTTTTACATTATGTCCTTGAGAACTATAAAAATATCTATGTGACATAGTGGAAAATAGTAGTTTACACATATCTGATTAGAATATATATTGGTAAAGTACACTATTAATTTGAGGGGTGTATTAATTAGCAAGTTATTTTGAATGGTAGACTATACAACAATCAGATTTTTCTTTTTTATGGATATAAATTTAACATAGTCTGCTTTATCAATATAGGAGTTTAATAAAACTTGTTGCTTCAGGAGATAATCCTCAGGTACATCTACTGAGACATATAATAGGAATTCACCAGCCAGTCATGCTTACCAAGTTATCTCCATATATGATGAATATATACTGGCACATGCAGGGTGTGACTCAGGGTTACTCAATTTAAAGAGCAAAAAGTCCTTTGATTAAAATGTAATGTTACTTCAGATAACAAAATTTTAAAAGTAATAGTTGTCAAGCATTTATTATATTCTGTAATACATATTAAGTGCCTAACATAGTAAATTATGAACTTTCTTTTCTTTAGTGAGGCAGGCTGCTACTGTCAGGATCTTTAAAAAGCAGACAATGGAAAGATATTTACAGGGAGTATACTGTGGTTTTGAGCTTACAGGAATTATAATGAACAATTAAATTTCTAGTGTCCTCAGACTGAAGACCAAGTCTGAAAATGCTGCTACATAATAGAAAATATCATATGGATTTTGATACTATGGAAATAGTTCCCATGATTCTGTTTTACTGGGATAGCAATAGTGACTATTTAAATTTTCATCTATAACTGTTACAAGTTGAGGAATGGGTCGGTGATCAAATTCTGCTTCTTCTACAAATAAGTTCTCCAGGGTCTGACAGCTACCAACTGGTAGTCTCCAAATCAAATTAAGATTCTCTTATTTAAAGTTTACTGCTCTTGCCAGGTAGGGTGGTGCATATCTATAATCCCAGCACTGTGAAAGGCTGAGACAAGAGGATTGTAAATTCAAGCCCAGCTGGGTAAACTTAGTGAGACTCTGTCTCCAGATTTAAAAAAAAAGGGGTGGGGGGTTAAGGGGTTAGGGTTATGCCCCAGAGTCAAGGCCCTTGTTTCAATGCCTAAGATTAAAAAATACATATTCCTGGCTACTGTAATTATATACAAAATAAAAAGAACTGGACATAGTGGCACATATCTGTAAATCCCAGCTTTAGGGATTTGAGGGAGGCTCAGGCAGGAGAGCTATAAATTCAACTGTTGCCTGGTCAATTTATCAAGATCCTATCTGAAAATACAAATGTGAGAGCGATGTAACTTCATGGTAGAACATAGAGCACCTCTGGGTTCAATGTCAAGTACCACCAAAAAAGAAAATAGAAGAAGAAGCAGTGAACACTGAAACATTTTTTTGCAAATGATACAACCATGTATCTGATAATCCAAAAGGATCCCTTGAAGAAAATAACAAAAAATTAGGCACTGTAATAAACTATGTACAAAATATATACAAAAATTAAGTTGCCTTTAAATATGCAATCAAAACCAGTTATAATGGGAAGAAGTGCCCTTTAATAAGAGCGAGCACAAATATAAAATGCTCAGAAATTACTTAACTAACAAATGTATAAATTCAGCATAAAAGAGATACAACAAACAACCAGACGTGGTGCCACATGCCTGTAATCCTAGTACACCGATGGCTGAGAAAGAGGACTGTTGTGAGTTCAAGGCCAGCCTAGGGTACACAGTGAGTTCAAGGCCAGCCTGAACTACCATACATAGAGACCTTTTGAGAAAGAAAGGAAGAAAGAAAGAAAAGAAGAAAGCATAATACTATAAGACAAAAATTATATAGGACTACCACTCAAATTTAAAAACTGTACCCAAATTTAAAAACTGAATTATAAAATGTTTAGTCATTTCTAGTTTTAATATAAAAGTAAAGAATACTCCAGAAGGACTTTTTTTCCTAAAAAAAAAAAAAAAAAGGCATGGAACAGTGAGTAAGCAAAAAAAATAAATAAATAAATAAAATAGTCAGAGACCTGCTAAATTAAGAGTAATGCATTGGAATGAGGCCTAGATGTACCAGTTATCAAAAAATTTTATACAGGTTTGATGTCAAAGTAAATTTGATTACATTGCAAAAAAAGTAAAAGACAATTAATTAGGCAGGACAAAATGATATTCAAGATACAGATCCAAACACTACTGGAACGTGGCCTAGGATAAAGTTGACATTTAAAAACACTAAGATACAGTTAAATAATTAAGCATATGACAAAAAGACAAATGTTTAACTATCTGTGAAAAATAACAGTCTATCCCTGCCTAACTATGTTCAACACCCGAACTTCTGATTTATCAAGTGCTTAAATTTTACAACATAACCATAAAGGAGGAAAACATGAAGGTTAAAAAAAAGTACGCAGGAGTGGAAAAGATGATTTATATACTATAAACAGAAATTGATCTATGCAGAAATTGATAAATTTACAACACTAAATTTCTAAACAGAACCCGCTACACACACACACACACACACACACACACACAGATAACAAAACCAAGGTCTGGGGAAGAAAGTTAATATTCATCTTTAAAATTCTTTTTTTTTTTTTTGAAAGATGATATATATATTTTTTTAAACCAGGGATTGAACTCACAACCTTGCACTTCCCAAGCAGGTGCTTATGCCACTGAGCTAAATCCCTGGCCTCATCTTTAAAATTCTTACAAAGCAATTAGAAAACTACTAATCATCCAAAAGAAAATGACATTCAAAGACATTTCATAGAAAAAAAAAAACAGCATTTAAAACTAAAACATGCAGCATAAAATGCAAATTACATACAGCATAAAAATGCAAATTAAAAGTAATATTTTCCACTAAATGTATTAACAAAAACAGTTAAAAAATGATTTTGGCAAATTATTGGGAAATGGGACACTCTACTACTTTGGTTAGTAAATCTAAAGAAAAGCTATGTAACCTCTTAAAGAATGTACAAATGTACTAAGCAAATCTACTTCAGGGACATAGCTTTAATATCTATTTGCATATAGATACTAAATAATATATACAAAGATCACCATCTTATTGTTATTTCAAAGGATAAAAACATTTACATACTTCAATAAGTGACTGATTTGGTTAACTGAAGTGTAGGCCTACAAGATAACACTGCAGACAGGACACCCAGGAAAAACTATGCTTTACTTTCTTTTTTATACATTTTATTTTCTATACTGAGATGCCCTTAAAGGAATCACATTTTTGAAAAATTTGTAAAATTCTGTTAGTCCTTAATAGTTAAAATATTACCCATGTATCTGTCAACAGTTAATCTAAAACTTCATACAAATTTTTGCATCCTGCTTCTAATAATCTACTATTATTACTTTTCATATTTTAAAGTTATCATCTTAAAATAATTTTTTTTTTTTTTGGTCTTTTGAGACAAGGTGTCTCTATGCAGTTCAGGCTGGCCTTGAGCTCACTTTGTAGCCCAGGCTGGCCTTGAACTTGCTATGATTTTTATGCCTCAGCCTCCTGAGTGCTAAGATTACAGGTATGCACCACCATGCCCAGCTTGCAAAAGAAATTTCATTAGTGATTTCAGTTTCCTACAAACATTTTCTACTAGATACTATTATTGCATTGCACAAATTATCAAAGGTGAAATTTTAATAGAAAATAATTTTCATTGTTATGTTTCCTTAATGGTTATTTGAAAAGGTGATTTAAAAGTATAATTCAGGATATATTGACTTTAGTAATATTTAAAGATATATGGTATAATTTGATGTGAAATTTCTTTTGACTTGCTTTGTAGTTTAAAATAGGATAATTTCTTATATTAATAAAAGAACTGTTCAAAAACTTGCATCAGTCATTATAAGATTTTAAGTGGTGATGGGAATCAAACACAGGTGTTTTGCATTGAGCTACATCCTCCTATATGCTTTTTTTTTAAACTCAGGGTTTCATTAAATTGCCAAATTGAACAGGCTAGACTTGAACTTGTACTCCTTGTGCCTAAACTCCCAGAGTGAAGGGTTTACAATATACTATATCAGATTTTAAAACAGTACTCATTCAAAAGTTTTTTTAGCTGGGCATGGTGGTGCACATCTGTAATCCCAACACTCAAAAGGCTGAGGTAAGAGGACTGCTGCAAGCTTGAGTCCAGACTGGGGTACAAAGTGAGTGCAAGCCCACATTGAACTGCATAATGAAACCAGGTCTCAAAAAGACAAAAAAAAAAAAAAAAAAAAAAAAAGTTCTTCTTTCATCCGTACTTGACAGAGGTATGATAAAATCCAACTGTGCATAGCTATCTTTTCTATTTGTAGTTCTATCAACCTTTGCTTTGTATTCATGGAGGTCATGTTATTAGTTACATACATAGATTATCCATAATCAGATCCTACTCATGAAATGAAATTGAACATACAGATGGGTTTCTACTTTTTTGTTGCTAGATGCATTTTTTTTATCCTTGAAATCTTTTTAAGATTTTTTTTTTGTTTTTTTGGTAATGGAGATGGAACTCACAACCTCATACTTGCCAGGCAGGCGCTTAAGCCACTGAGCTAAATCCCCAGCTCCTCCTTGAAATCTTTTTATGGAAAGTTTTTGGTTAACATTTCAACAGCATACTTCTGTACTGTCCATGAATTTCAATCTTTTTGAAGCTTTACTTTCTTAACAGCATAGTCTTTTATTTAAAAAAGAAATAATTTTCTTTCAACTGCAGAATAACAATCATTCAATTCACACTTTTGGCATTTCTCTTAGTTTATGTCTATTATCCTGCTATGTAATTTCCTTTTAACTTGCCTAGTCTATATTTATTTTCTGGATTGCCTTCAAATTCTGATTGATCACTGATGATTTTTTAGTTATCTTCACATAAGAATTAAGTATATCATAGACATTTTGTTATCATTGCCCACATTTTTGTCATTTAACCTTGTAGAAAGAACTGACAAAACAAACATGGTAGTAATAGTCAGTTACTTGAATTCCATCAAAATTTCCATGGTAAACATTTACCTTATCCATTTTTTTAACCTTTGATGGTACTGAGAATTGAAGCCAAGGACTTCATACTGAGATACATTCTCAGTCCTGTTTTATTTTGTATTTTGAGACAAAGTCTCAATAAACTGCTATGTTGCCCAGACAGGGCTTGAAGTTGTGATCTTCAGGGCTCAGGTAAATTGCTGAAAATGATTCAAACTATAGGTAAAAGATTTTCTACATTCAGAAAGTTCAAACTGTTCTTCTCTACATGTTATTCTCTGTAGTTATGCTATAATCAAATACAACTATTTAGTAAAGAGTATTAATATTTCATGTCTTTCATGTATAAATTCTGATATTGAATAAGATTTGATTTATAATGCTGAAATTTATAGACATTGGATTTTTTCATCTCACATATTGTTTGCTATTACAGAATATGTAGCTCAAAAAACAGGGGCTGTGTGAAACATACAATCATACATTACTGATTATAGTGTGAAAGCAGGTCTTTACACATACCTCACTTTTATAAGGTTTTTCCTCAATATATACTGTTATAGAAATGAATAGCTGTGGAAGCTAGGCACAGTGCTACACATCTGTAAAACCAGCATTCTGGGAACATGAAAAAGAAGGATCATAATTCAAGCCCTGGACTTGGAAAACTAATGATTTACTAAAACTTGGAAAACTAATGATTTACTAAAACCGTAAGTCAAAAAACAACCCTAAATATCAGGAAAAAAAAATATCAGAGGGGTACAAAAAATTGTTTCCCATGTTTCTGATATTTCTAGTATTACTTTCAAATATGTATTTGGCAATAATGAGTAATGACAAATGAATAAAAGACAGTACTCAAATGCACAGAAATTCTCACCTCATGTGTGTATTCTCTGGTGCTTTTTCGCCTGTGAAAGACAAGTAAAGGCCTTTCCACATTCTTTACATTCATAGGGTTTCTCACCAGTGTGAATTCTTTGATGTTGAGTAAGATGTGCCCTCTGCCTAAAGGCTTTATTACATTCCTGACATACAAAGGGTTTCTCGCCGGTATGAATTCTCTGATGTTGAATAAGAGTTGAACAATCAATAAAGGACTTTTTACACTCTTTACATTCATATGGTTTCTCACCTGTGTGAATTCTCTGATGTCTACTAAAATAGGAAACACAAGAAAAGGCCTTTCCACATTCCTTACATTTATACGGCTTCTCACCAGTATGAATTCTTTCATGTTGAATAAGATGCGCTCTCTGTCTAAAGGCCTTCCCACATTCCTGACATTCATAAGGTTTCTCATTAGTATGAGTTCTCTGGTGTTGAACAAAAGTTGAATAACAGAGAAAAGCCTTCTCACAATCTTTACATTCATAGGGTTTTTCACCAGTATGAATTTTCTGATGTTTATTCAGGTTTGAAAGCCAAGTAAAAGACTTTCCACATTCCTTACATTCATAGGGCTTCACACCAGTATGAATTCTCTGATGTTGATTAAGAGTTGAGCAGTTATTAAAGACCTTCCCACATACTTGACACTCATAGGGTTTCTCACCTCTGTGAATTCTCTGATGCCTATTACAATCAGAAAAACAAGTAAAGGTCTTCCCACAGTCGTAACATTCATAGGGCTTCTCACCAGTGTGAGTTCTCTGATGTCTAGTTAGATGTGCACTTTGCCTGAAAGTCTTTTTACATACCTGACATTCATAGGGCTTCTCATTAGTATGTGTTCTTTGATGTTGAAAAAATGTTGAACCAGATATAAATGCTTTTCCACACTGGTCACATTGATATGGTTTCTCACCGGTGTGAATTCTTTGGTGTCTAATAAGAGTTGAGCAATTATTAAAGGCTTTCCCACATTCTTTACATTCGTAGGGTTTCTCACCAGTGTGAACTCGTTGATGTCTATTAAAGTCAGAAACACAAGTGAAGCCCTTTCCACATATAGCACATTCAAATGGTTTCTCACCACTATGAATTTTTTGATGTCTACTTAGATGTGCACTTTGTCTGAAAGTCTTTTTACATTCCTGACACTCATAGGGTTTCTCATTTGTATGAGTTCTCTGATGTTGAGTAAGGGTTGAACAATTATTAAATGCCTTGCCACATTCCTTACATTCAAAAGGCCTTTCACCTGTGTGAATTCTCTGATGTTGAGTAAGAGTTGAACGACTATTAAATGCTTTCCCACATTCTGCACACTCATAAGGTCTCTCACCAGTATGAATTTTCTGGTGTCTATTAAAGTCAGAAAGAGAAGCAAAGGCCTTCCAGCATTGTGTACATTTATAGGGTTTCTGATCAGTATGAATTCTTTGATGTCGAGTAAGGTGTGCACTTCGTCTAAAACTCTTGCCACATTCCAGACACTCAAAGGGTTTCACATTAGAGTGAGTCCTCCTGTGTTGAATGAGTGTTGAACAGCAGATAAAAGCTTTCCCACATTCCTTGCATTCATATGGTTTCTCACCAGTGTGAATTCGATTATGTTGAGTAAGGAGGGCACGCTTTCTAAAACTCTTTCCACATATCTGACATTCATAGGGTTTGTTATAATTTATTTGATATTGAGGAAGTTGAAAGTCATAAGCAAATTCTCTGCCACATTCCTTAAATTCATCACAATTCTTTCCAGGAAGACTTTGCTGATGTTCCATCTGATTTGTGTAAAATATGAAGGCCTTCTCACACATTTCATCAAGCTTTTCACTAGTATGAATTTCTATCTGATGAGTGAGGTTTTCATAATTTTTCTGCTCATAGTGTTCATTTCCAGTTTGAATTATTTCATTTGGAACCAGCAATGTAGGCCGAATTACTTCATTTGGAACCAGTGATGGAGGCTGAATTATTTCATTTGGAACCAGTGATGGAGGCTGAATGAATTCAACTGATAGTTTTTCAAATGGCACTGTCATATACTGGAAACATTCCTCTTTAGATTCCTCTTCTCTTTCAAAATGTCCCTTATATTTCAAATCAGTTCCAAAATAAGACTCCCCTTCAAGGCAAGAACCTGTGGTTCTGTTCATTATTTCCCATTTTAATGATCCCATTTTGAAAATACCATTCTTTAGAGCTAACTCCTTAGTTTCATACAAAGACAGCAAATCTGAAAGAAAACAAACATATTTTCCTGTTTTAGGATAGATGAAATGTCAACATTAGAAACAACAAAAAGATACTGTTAAGAAGCAAATTGCTTAAATAACTTACAAATATTGTCATTTCCTTTGGGAAAAATAGAATGGCTATATTAATAGCAAACACACTTCAAAATAATCTATGTTACAAAAAATAATTTTATCACAAGAAAAAGCATCAATTCATCTGGAAGACTGAGAAGTCAGAAATGTTTACATACATAATAAGAAATACATGCAGAAAAAATTTAACAGAAATAAAGCAAGAAATAGGTAATTCTACAATCATAGTTGAAGACTTTCTAACTACTTCTCAATAACTTATAGACCAACCAGACCTTCCCTGCATTAAGAAATAGAGAAAACATAAATAATATGATTCACCATCTACAATTAGTTATCATTTACAAAATACAACATCAAACTGCAGAATATACATTCTGTTCAACTGTAAATACATATTCAAAATAGACCACATGCTGGGCCAATAAGCAGACAATATAAATTCTTAATAAAATAAAATCATGCCAGATACTTTCTTTGACCACAATGAAATTAAATTTGAAATCATTTTTATAAAAAATTTCCCCATATTTGAAAATGAACTAAACCTTCAGGAAATTTGAAATGATTTTATACTTTTAAATGCAGGCAGGGCAAAAAAACAAAAACAAAAAACCTAAGGTTCAACTGAAAAACTATAGAAAAAAAGAGCAAAATAAACTCACAGCAGAAGCAAAGAATACAGAATGGCTCCCAACTTATGGTTGGACATAAACATAACATTACTACTAAAACTAGAAAAAGACAATAGAAAACTATAGACTTTGCTCTTAAATATTGATGCGAAAATCCTTTTAAATACTAAGTAATTGAATCCAGTACTGTATATAAAAAACATACCACATGATCCAGTGGAATGTACTCTATGAATATAGGTTATGTTAACATTTGAAAATCAATCACAATTCAACATATTAACATTTTAAAAGGAAATTATATATTACTTGCATAAAGGCAAAATATACTCAATAAGATTCAACACAGTCATAAATATTCTTAACAACCTAAAAATATAACGGGACTCTATTTTTCAACTAAATGATATCAGTTAAAAATCTGTACGAAACATTAAATCCTACTGAAATAGTGCCAAGATACGGTGACCTATGCTTGTAATGTCACCCACTCTGAGAGGCCAGGATTACAATTTCAAGCACAGCCTGGGCAATTTAGTGACTTAGCAAAACCTGGCTCAAAATTAAGATAGATCCAGGAATACCAATCAATGCCAAGACCTTGGATTCAGTCCTCAGTATAGCAAAATAATAATAGTAATGCTAAGAAAATATTAAAGACTGCCTTACATCAGAAGCAGTGAGAATAATCAAGATATTATCTTAATTATGGTGATGAACTCGTAAGTACACGTGTACATCAAAATTGTCAAATGGTACACTTTAATAGATCTACTTAATTATATGTCAACTGAACTTCAAAATATCTAAAAAAATTTTTAACAGGCATGGTCCCACATGCCTGTAATCCCAGTACTTAGGAAGCTGAGGCAAGAGGATCCCAAATTCAAGATCAACCTACGCCACACAGCAAATTCAAAGCTAGTCTGGACTATACAGAGGAGATACAATCTCAGAATACAAAAATTGTTTGTCATAAAAAATACTGATATTCTCCTTATTTCTCAACTATTTCTTCGAAGACTTTGGGCTTTTGAGCACAGCTTTTTGTACACTATTTCAAAGGAAAGACAACAGGAATCTAACTAGTTTTCATTTCACTGAAATACATTCTGATTGCTCCCTACTCCTTTACTCACCTGGATACCATCCTGCTTTTCCAGCCATCCAAGGTTCTTTCCCTTGTTCCAACAGGGAAATTACTGATGGCTTAGAAATGGCAAGTCCTGCTCAAAGAAGTAAGATTAAAAATCAATATATAAATTTAAAAATATTTGATTTAGAATTAGTTTAACCTAAAACAACTTGAGGCTTCTCAGAAAGAAGATAAAAGAAAAAACCCGCACTTAATAATCCTGTTACATGCAGAAATTACAGATGAAAAACTAAAGTAGGGAGAGTATTATAAGAAAGAATACATTTATAAAATATCACAGTACTTTACAACAAACTATTTATTAATTACAAAGGTAAAAGTAATGGCTTTACAATGCACAACTTTAGATTACTTTAACCAACTGATCACAGTTAGCATTACCAGTGACAAGACATATACAATTCTTTATCTCTTGAGATAAGGAACTAAAAAAAGCATATCATCATTTCTGTGGTAAACATATAACCTTAATCTAATCATTAAAATATCTAAAAAGTCAGGAAATTCTATGTAAAAAGAAGTCAGCACAATTCACAAGTGTCAAGGTCAGGAATAGAAAAATAAATTTCCAAGATTAGAGGCCTACAGTCACATGACAATTAATTACAATGTGCAATGCTAGATCAGTACAAGTACACTACAAGGGTAATGACTCACATCTTTTAAAATAAAGTATGAGGGAGCCAGGAGCCTGCAGGGGAGTTGGGACTGAGCAAGATGAGTCCCTGTGCCCCGGGGAGAGTTGAAGACCTAAGCTCCAGCAATTGAGTTTCTAGCGAGCTACCAAGACACTGGATAGGGCCCAGGAGGTTCCAGGGCCTCAATCCACCATGCCCAGTGGCCGCCTTTTGGTCCAGGAGGACAGGGGATTCTTCCCCAGAGGTTCCACTGGCCCCAGTTCACCATGCCCAGCTTCCTCCCCTCAACTTAGGGAGCCAGGAGCCTGCAGGGGAGTTGGCACTGCGCACCAGGACAGGGGATTGCGCCCCCAGAACTTCCACTGGCCCCAGTTCACCATGCCCAGCTTCTGCCTCTCAATTTAGGAAGCCAAGAGCCTGCAGGAGAGTTGGGACTCAGGGAGGTGAGTCCCTGTGCCCCTGGGGAAGAGTTGGAGACCTGCGCTCCTGGTGCTTCTAGTGAGCTACCAGGGCACTGGACTGGGCCCAGCAGGTTCCAGGGCCTCAGTCCACCATGCCTAGCGGCTTTCTTTCAGTTCAGGAGGCGGAAACCGCCCAGGGGGATTCTCTGCCTGCTTGGGCTGGCTTGGGGAGAGCTTAAGACCAGCACTCCCAGGCATTGAGTTCATATACAACCCCCTAGGTCAGGGGATTGCGCACCAGAGGTTCCGCTGGTCCCAGTTCACTATGGCCAGCTTCTGCCTCTCAATTTAGGGAGCCAAGAACCTGTAGGGGAAATGGGACTGCTCCAGGAGCTGAGGGTTCAGGAGGTGATTCGCCACACACCCAGAGGAAGCTTTGGAACACCACTTGAAGCAAGGAAATATAGAAAAATGACAAAAGGAAAGACCAAAAGGCAGGCTCAAATCTCCAGCTCATACCAAGAAAGCCTCGGAGCCATGTACATAGAAGAAAATAGAAGCCATACACCTGAAATGACTGAAATGATATCAACCAAAATAAAGAAGCAACTAGGGGAAGCTATGGAGAAATGCAAATCAGAAATTGCCCAGGTAAAAGAAGAAATGATAAAAGTAGTGAAAAACATAGTGAACACATCTAATGAAGACACAGCTAAAAAATTAGAGGAACAAAGCAAACAGATAGAATCCCTGAATGAACACTATAAGAAACAAACAATATATAAAGCAGATTCAAAGAGATATATAGGAAATCAAAAATTCTATTGAAAGTTGCCAAAACTGCCTCAACGAAAGTGAAGGCAGAATTTCAGACCTCGAAGATAAGATTAGAGCTAGTGAACAAGGAAGGAAAGATCTTTTAAAAATAACAAAGAATCAGGAAATAACAATTCAATAGCTTCAAGATGATGCAAAGAAAAATAACATAGGATTAATAGGGATAAATGAAAAAGAAGGGGACAGCCCAAATGATATCAAGAGGATATTTACAGAAGTAATAGCTGAAAACTTCTCAAACATGAGAATGGAAACTGATATTTGGATTAGTGAAGCATAAAGAATTCCAAATAGCCATAACCAAAATAAAACGACATCCAGACACATAATAATCACCATCCCAGAAATCCACCATAAGAACAGAATACTAAAAGCTGTTAGAGAGAGAAGACAGATCACCTATAAAGGAAAACCTATCAGAATCACAGCAGACTTCTCAACACAAACAATGAATTCAAGAAAACATGGAATGAAATATTTCAGATCCTAAAGGAAAACCACTTCCAACCCAGACTGAGGTACCCTGCAAAACTGTCCTTCAAAATGGATGGAGAAATAAGATACTTCCATGACAAAGAACAGCTGAAAAACTTGATGAACACCAAACCAACTCTACAAAGAATACTGAAAGACATTCTAGATACACATAGGAAAAAACCACCAAGCAAAGCAGACAAACAGAATGGAAAGCTAAAGATACAACAGCAGAAAGATAACATGTCAACAATACACCAATATATAACAGTTATAACCATTAATGTAAATGGCCTCAACTCACCAATCAAAAGAAACAGACTGGCAGAATGGATCAAGAAACAACATCCAACCATACGCTGTCTATAAGAAATCCATCTAACCCAAAAGTAAACCCATAGACTGAAAGTCAAAGAATGGAAAACAATACTTCATGCAACAGGAAACCAAAAAAAAGCAGGAGTAGCTATTCGGTTTGCAGACAATGTGAACTTCAAACCAAGAATGATCCAAAGCGATAAAGAAGGTCACTGCATACTAGTTAGGGGAAAACTTCAAGAGGAAGAGATAACAATCTTAAATATATAGGTACCAAATTCCAGAGCACCCAGCTATACAAAGCAATATTAACAGAAATGAAAAATTAAATAAGCAATAATACAATTATAACAGGAGACTTTAACACACCATTGACACAAACGGACAGATCAACTAGACAGAAAATCAGCAAAGAAATAACAGAACTCTCATACCTCTGAACAAATGGACTTGATAGATGTATATAGAGTGTTCCACCCAACAACATCAGAATATACATTCTTCTCAGCAGCACATGGGACATTATCTAAAATAGACCATATACTAGCCCACAGAACATATTTAAGTAAATGCAAAAGAACTGAAATTATCCCATGCATGTTATCAGATCATAGTGCCATGAAACCAGAAATTAATGATAAAAGCAACTGCAAAAACCCCACGAACACATGGAAACTGAGTAATACACTCCTGAGCAATCAGTGGGTCACAGAGGAAATTAAAGAAGAAATTAAACAATATCTACAAGCAAACAAAAATACAAACACAACTTACTGGATTTTATGGGATGCAATGAAAGCAGTCCTCAGAGGAAAATCAATTGCACTGAGTTCCCACATCAGGAAGACAGAACGAACACATATAAACAACCTGATGCTACAACTCAAACATCTAGAAAAAGAAGAGCAAGCCAAGCCCAAAGCCAAAAGAAGGGAGGAAATTATAAAGATCAGAGCAGAAATTAATGCAGTAGAGACTAAGAACACAATACAAAGAATCAATGAATCTTTGAAGAGTTGGTTCTTTGAAAGAATAAATAAAATTGATAAGCCCTTAGCCAAACTTATTAAAAAAAGGAAAGAAAAAACTCAAATTCATGCAATAAGGAATGATAAAGGTGAAATTACTACAGACTCAGTGGAAATACAGAAGATCATCAACACCTATTTTGAAAACCTCTACTTTCATAGGTGCGAAAACACAGAAGAAATAGACACATTCCTAGATACGGGTGAACTACCAAAGCTGGATTGGAAAGATGTAAAACTGCTGAATGACCCAATTTCTATTAATGAAATTGAAAACGTAATTAAGTCCTTGCCAACAAAGAAGAGCCTAGGCCCAGATGGATTCACTGCAGAATTTTACAAGAAATACAAAGAAGACTTAATTCCAACACTCCTCAAACTCTTCAGTGAAATTGAAAGGGAAGCAATTCTTCCTAACTCAATCCTGGAAGCAAATATTACTCTAGTACCAAAACCTGAGAAAGACCCAACTAAAAAAGAGAACTATAGGCTATCTCCCTAATGGACATAGATGCAAAAATTCTCAATAAAATATTGGCAAACAGGATGCAGCAAATCATCAAGAAGATTATACACCACGACCAAGTGGGATTCATCCCAGGAATGCAGGGATGGTTCAACATACGCAAAACAATAAATGTAATCCACCATATCAATAGAGCCAAAAGGAAGAACCACATGATCATCTCTATAGATGCAGAAAAAGCTTTTGATAAGGTCCAACACTCATTCATGATAAGAACCTTACTGAGAATCGGAATAGATGGTCTTTACCTCAATATGATAAAGGCCATCTATGACAAACCAACAGCCAGCATCATATTAAATGGCCAAAAACTGAAAGCCTTTACCTTAAAATCAGGTACAAGACAAGGATGCCCATTATCACTGCTCCTATTCAACATAGTACTGGAAATACTAGCCAGGGAAATTAGAAAAGAGAGAGAAATAAAAGGAGTAAAGATAGGAAAAGAGGAAGTTAAATTATCATTATTTGCAGATGACATGATACTTTACATAGAAGACCCCCAAAACTCCATTGAAAAACTCCTAGATATAATAAATTCAGCAATGTAGCTGGATACAAAGTCAATACTCAAAAATCAATAGCATTCCTATACACTAACAACAAAAATACTGAGAGAGAAGTAAGAGAAGCCATACCCTTCACACTAGCATCCAAAAAAGTGAAATACTAACTCCTCCCTTCTCTGGGGGGTGGCTGAGAGTGTGGCAGACTTTTGGCGGCCTCAAGGAGAGAGACCCTGGTGTGTCGGGACCTGCACCGTGCAGTTGACCCTGGGTGCCGGGAGAACAAGAAACTCCTCCCCTCTCTGGGAGGCAGCTGAGAGTGTGGCAGACTTTCAGCAGCCTGAAGGAGAGAGACACTGGTACATCGGGACCTGCACCGTGCAGTTGACTTGGGGTGCCACGAGAACAAGGAACTCTTCCTGTCTCTGGGGGGGCGACTGTGATTCTGCCTGGGTATGGGCTGAGAATCAGACATCTCGTGTCATCCTGTACCCCATCCCGTTTCCCTCCTCCCCCTCCCCCCTGCCTGGCAGGTGGGAACCAGTGAACTGCACATCTTGTGGGGGGATTGGCTATGTTGTTTAGTGTGGGCTCTCGATGTGCAGGGATGGGGATGACCGTTTGGAGGAAGGCAGGGGACAGTGTGATGGATGGTGGGGATCTCTGGTTGTCTAGCTTTGAGGTTTGTGCTTTCTTGTGTCCCATTCTGTTCTGTTTTGTTCCCTTTTAAAATAAAATAATTTAAAAAATAAAAAATAAAATAAAATAAATTTTTAAAAAATGAAATACTTAGGAATTAATCTCACGAAAGAAGTAAAAGACCAGGGAAAATTATAATACCTTGAAAAAGGAAATCGAAGAGGACCTCAGGAAATGGAAAGACATCCCTTGTCCATGGATAGGAAGAACAAACATTGTGAAAATGGCCATTCTCCCAAAATTACTATACAGATTCAACGCAATTCCAATCAAAATACCACTAACATACCTCATAGATCTAGAGAAATCACTCCTAAAATTCATCTGGAACCAAAAGAGACCTAGAATAGCAAAGGCAATTCTAAGCAGCAAAGCCAAGGCAGGAGGCATCACAATCCCTGACTTGAAGTTATACTACAAAGCCACTGTAATAAAATCAACATGGTACTGGAATAAAAACAGACCTGAAGATCACTGGAATAGATTGGAAGATACAACCACAACCACAAACTCACTCAACCACCTTATCTTTGATAAAGGGGCCAAGCATGCTCACTGGAAGAACGACAGTCTCTTTCACAAATGATGCTGGAAAAATTGGCTATCCATATGCAGACTAAAACTAGACCCATGCCTATCACCATGGACTAAACTAAAATCTAAATGGATCAAAGATATAAATATTAAAACAGAAACACTAAAACTGCTGGAAGACAAAGAAGGTAAAAACCTCAAAGATATAGGGGTAGGAAGAGAATTCATGAACAAGAACCAAAGTACATGGGAAGTACTTCCCAGAATCAATAACTGGGACCACATCTTCTTAAAGAGTTTCTGCATGTCAAAAGAGGTTTCCAGCAGAGTGAAAAGAAAACCCACAAATTGGGAAAAAATCTTCATGGACTGTCCCTCAGACAAAGAACTTCTGTCTAGAACTTATAAAGAATTTAAAAAAATCAGACCCTCGAAATTCAAAGACCCAATCCAAAAATGGGCATCTGAAATGAATACACAGTTCTCAGATGAAGAAATAGGAATGGCAAATAAACACATGAAAAAATGTTCATCATCATTAGTAATGAGAGAAATGCAAATCAAAACCACACTGAGATTCCATCTCACTCCAGAAAGAATGGCCAGGATAAAAAAACTACCAACAACAAATGTTGGAGAGGCTGTGGGGAAAAAGGCACTCTTCTGCACTGTTGGTGGGAGTACAGACTGGTGCAACCACTGTGGAGGTGAGTCTGGAGATTCCTCAAAAAGCTGGGTTTGGAAGTCCCATTTGACCCAGCTATTCCACTTCTAGGCATATTCCCAGAAGATCTGAAAACATGATACCACAGTGATATATGTGCACCCATGTTTATAGCTGCACAATTTGTAATAGCTAGACCCTGCAAACAACCTAAGTGCCCATCAACTGAGGAATGGATAAAAAAGTTGTGGTATTTTTATACAATGGAGTACTACTCAGCTATATAGAATGAGCACATTGAGATATTTATAAATAAATGGACACAACTTGAGATCATACTCATAAGTGAAATAAACCTAACTCACATGTGTAAATACCGTATAGTCTCCCTAGTATGAGAGTTGGTAAGAGTATTTAAGATTGTATGGTAATCATGATTCCCCATTTCATTCCTTTAAAGCCTTTCAATGTTTTCATTCATCAGTTGGAATGGTTTTATTCTGTTTTGTTTGACTTTATTATGTGATGGTAGGAACAGCTGTTTTGAAGAAAACAAAACATTATGGCAGCCATTGCTGATTTAATATAGACTTGCTTCTATTCTTCCATTACCATCAGTTCTATCATGTTGTGTCTTATTGGGATTTTAATATATGTGATGGCATAAACAAATTTTCTATTGAAAATAAGATATTACAGTAGCCATTGAACATTCTCTGTTATTCGGTTCAGAATGTCCTGTAATTCTTTCATTCTTTCAAATGGTTTTATACTATTTTATTATGTTTGATATTACTGTATTTGAAACTATGCTCAACTATAGCTGAGAAAGAGATATTTTGATACCTACTGTTAATGTCCGGTTGTCTTATTGTAAAGTGCTGTGTTGCTTATGTTTTTATGTTGTGATCTGCTTTGCTCTGCCCTCTTCTGTTTTATTCTCTTTAAAATTAAAAAAAAAAAGTTTATAAACTGCAGAAAATTTGCTCAATGTGCATTTTCTGGTTTAGATAACTACACTATACTTATGTAAATTGTTAACTCTATGAAAACTTGGCTGCATACTGTTTAGTTTTAATACCTAATATCACTTCAAATTTAAAAGTTTTTTAAAAATGGGATTGAGAACACCAGGCAAGGTGATACATTACAGCATTTGGGAGGGTGAGGTAGAAGGACTACTATGAGTCTGAGGCAGCCTGGGCTAACACAGTGAGTTCAAGGACAACTGACCCTGTCTCAAAACAAAACAACAAAAAAAACCCAACCCAAATGGTATTCAGATAAATTTTTAGATAAGAGGCTAATAAAGAAATGGGAATATAGCGAGCCATGGTGGTGCATGCCTATAATTCCAGCACTTGGGAGACTGAGGCAGGAGGATGGTTGTGAGTTTGAGACCAGCCTGGGCTACAAAGTGAACTCAAGGCCAGCTGGAACTGCCTAGCTAGACCCTGTCTGAAAAAGAAAAAAGAGAAAAGAAAAAAAATGGGAATATGGCCTTATTAATCTAGCACAAGGAACAATTAAACCCTCTCCCCCAGTAAAACATGAGGAGACAAAAGTATGAAATTTAAATACACGTAGATTCTATCTCTAGTTATGTTAGAAAGAAAAATAGGAAGGTTCAGGACATAATCAATGGTTCTTCCTCTGAAATTCCTTCAACATTACATTCAAAACTTCTACAAAAATTATAAAACTTCTGAACTATATGTTTCACACACAAAAATACGAGGATAAGAGGTTTCTTATATTTCAGATGAATCATCATTTCCTAAATCTTATAGGTTGTTTTGTATGTCTCTCTGTTGATGAATGAAGGCCCCAGAGGGCTTCATTCCAGGTCTTGGAGTCCTGAACAAAGAATTAAACAAGACACAGAAAAAGACTGGGAAAGTGTAGATTTACTGAAGGTACAAAGAAGTATACTCTACACAACAGGGGTAGGATGCTGAAGAAGGCTCACAACGGCCTGAGAATAAAGGGAAAGGAGCCTTTAATATCCAAGATACCTAGATTGGGCCCCACTTCATGAACAGCACTGGGACAACTGTCCTATGGGAAAATTCACTTGGCTTCTCACCAGATGTAAATGAAGGACTGAGAACAGTGCCTTTTGATAGGTTATACTCATATGTAAATGAACAGTTAGGAATAGCGTCTTGTAATTGGCCCCATGAATAGCACTGAATTTGAATGAAGGATTAGGAATAGTGTCTTCTGATTGGTCCTGTGCACTGTACTAAGGAGGAGCCATAAGCCTGAAATCATTTTGGACCTCATGCTCTGCTCATGCCTCCTCTTTTTAGACAACATCTTGCTCAACTCATTAGCCATGGGTTTTTCTGGCACATTCAGCCTATTTGGTTGTCTGGTTTTGCCCCAGCCCTAATCTCCTACCTAACCTCCATCATAATCTAATTCCTTAACAACCAAGGAATTACACAAAGTGCAGGGGCCACTGTGAAGGTGAATGAAGACTAGCAAATACAGTCTGACGGTAGCATCCTAGTCCAAAAAAACAAGCTCAAACTTTGGAACAAAGAACAGAAATTTGCCTAGAAGTATAGTCCCCCTCACATCAAATACAGACAAGAATTACTAACAGAAAGAAACAGCATTTTTTGAATTACAGGGAACAGATAAACTTACCCAGTGATATAAAGGTGTTGTAGTTCTCCAACATCACATCTCTGTATAAGTTTCTCTGAGAAGAGTCCAACCATTCCCACTCTTCCTTAGAGAAGTCTATAGCCACGTCCTCAAACATCACTAATCCCTGATAGGAAAATTCCATGTAACATATATATTAGTAAAGAAAATACATTTCACTTGAACGATAAGAATATTTTAAAAGGCTTTCCTGAAAGGCACTGTGTTCTATAGTTAGTAACAAGGTAGAACTACAACTCTATAACACAACAGGGGAAACAAAAGTACTAAACATATATTGTTGAACAATCCTATGTTGTATAATAGATAAAGCCTATAAACTTGGGAGACTTCTATTAATCAAACTCACTGGGAAACAATGTAAAGCAAACAATCTAAATTAGAAAGGCACAGTTCTATTATTATGCTGAACATATGGTCTTTGTGCAGTAAAGGGCTAACCCAGCAGACTTGGAACTTTACACTCACATCCTAAACATTCCATACAAAGAAGTGGTTTTTCACCAGCTTTTGGGAAATAATCTGAGGCCTTGAATAATGAGTGTTTTTGCATGTGTTAGTCCTTAGGGTACATCAGCATGACGTCTAGGGATCTGGAGATGGAGCAGCTAAGGTCAGCAGTAAGCACTGCATGTACCCCTATTAAGAGCCCTGAATATGGCCAAGCATGGTGACACATGCTTATAATCCCAGCACTCTGAGAGACTGACTCAGAAGGACTCTTAAATTTGAGCCCACCTGGGCAACTTAGCAAGACCTTGTCTCAAAATTAAAAAAATAAAAAATGGGCTGAAGATGTAGTTTAGTATGTAGGTCCTGTGTTTAATCCCAATCAGGTATCATGCTACAGATAGATGCTGACAGGACTAGACATTTACCCTGGGCAGAGTTTTTGCTTACTTAGAGATTGATATCAATGGTTAAAATACCACACAATGACTCAAATGAAGAAAATGTACCAATGGTGATCACCATGATACACTTTTTCAGACCAAAAATTACAACTTTATACCTCAGTGTCCAACAATGTGCAAAGAGAGCCCACATCAAATGGACTTACTGAAGTCAGAAGACAGAAGAAGTTAGGCAGATAAAGCACAGGACCAGAATAGTTAACTGAAGTAAACTAAGTCAGGACTTAAATTAGTTAACATACCAAAAGGCCAGAATAATTAACTTAAGCAAAATAGATAAAGTGAAACACAAACAAAGCAGTCTGCTTTCAGGACTTTAAAGGCCTACCTGCAACCAGGGACATCCTTGCATTCTGTCACATTCACCTATACAAGGACCCAGGTCACAACACAGGAGGGAGCTGGTTACATTACCATGCTTATTATCATTCTCAAAGTAGTGGTTGATGGAGACTTGTTGTAAGAGTCATACATCTGCTGACAGAAGGGCTGCCTTACATGCATTCATAAGTATGTGCTCACCCTAAGGAAAGCCAAGGCAGAATCCCTGCTAGATAGATTCTTTCACTTCCTTTAAGGACAAGGGAAGAGGCTCTGGGGGAAAACACTGATATAAATGGACCAATATTCCCCACATCATCTCAAGTTTTCTTTTCCCACCTGAATCAGTGGTCCTAGAACCAGATGTACACAAATAGCAGAGGCAGAGATGACCCTTTAAACCTTTATGACAGAATTCCCAAGGTCTTGAGGTGATGGGCTGTCGTGGCAGACTTCTGACAAAATGGGCTGACAGTGAATGCAAGTATATTGCCTAGTGGTAGAGATACCCCTATTTCTATACTTAACATTTCCTTGTATGAATGAGAATGGAATGAGAGGTCAGCACTTGTAGACTCACTTTGAGACTAGGAATTTGGCTGAACCTAATTTCTAAAGGTAGAAAAGTCTGGATGAAAACCAATCTCAAACAGAAAGGAGGTATAGAAGTTGGTAGTAAAGGAGTAAGTAAAGATATGAGTTACCCATGAGAGAAATCCAGTGTTACATTGGTACCTTGAGAGAAGCTCATAGCAAGAGAATTAAATTGTCTTAACACCATTACTCAGATGCCCAAAAGGATAAAGCTGTATGTTTTCTGAGACCATCCCTAATTTTGGAAGCTGGCCCAGTCAAATGTAAGTCTAAAACCTGTGTAGTGTCATTCTGGGATACATTCTTGTTGTGCAACATGATGATAAACAGGACTAACTGAAAATAAAAAGTTAAATTCCATGACATGTCAGGATCTTTGGATTCTTTATTTTTCAGGCTATAATCTACTACCAAACATATTATTTGGGAGGGAACTATTGTTTACTAGGCAACTGGAGCATGTGATATACACCACTAGTACACTGATTTACTTAATAACTACAAACCTCGATGACCAGATGTACAAAAAGATCTCTGGTCAAAATGGACAAAATAAAACTGTAGCAAACCTAACATGTCACAGTATGCTGTTCACAGATACATTTTTTAAAATTTTGTACGTGAAAGGCAATTAAACAGAACAGAAAAAGAAAGTAAGTTTCTGGTTGAAATAAAGTAGTTAACAACCATAATAGACTCCAGTTCTCCTAAGAGGAAATAATCATATACTCCTATAGTAAAAAATTTGTCAAAGGATTTGCAGTCAATAAATGAATTAAATGATATGCAGATTAAAACTATATGACTTGATTATCTATCCTTTTCTTATTTTCAAATATCTACCTCAAGTTTATATTTTCATTTTTCCTGATTCATAGAAAACTGAAGACACAAAATAATCATAATACCTTACATAAATTGAGTGTATTTTTGTGGAGGACCAACTGGATGACTCTCCTCGAACAAAGAGCAATTGCCTCCACTTTGGTTAAACCTGGCCCCATATACTGATACACACAAAACTGGCTGGGCCATTTCATTTTCCTTCCAATTGGCTCTAAGCAATGTAAACAGGCTAGCTGAGGTGCTCATCTATAATCTTTGAGGTTGCTGTTTCCCTGCCCTGTGACTCCCAAAAACATGGTCAGTCCCCGTAGGATGAAGAGCCATAGTTCCAGGGGTATCACCTGGGTTCAAGCCTCGAGATAAGAGGCTATGACTTCCTAGAGCAGAGAAGTTTGCAGATCAGTGCTGAAGCACTGGGCCCCAAAACATTAAATGCTACCTCAATTGTGTTAGGCAGATTTCTGTGTATCCTTCTCTTTGCATACGGCAGAGGTGCTTTCAGGCCTCCTACCTAGTCCAGCTCTAAGTACTCATATATTTTCCACCATTCTCACAGTCACAGTCAAATCATTCCCTTCTTTACGAATTAATAAAATCTAGGTTAGGCCCTGGGTTAAGGTCTTTGTTCCAATGAATCTTCATCCTGGCCCGACTTAGGACCCGTTGGCTCCCCATAATTATAAATATGCCTTAATGTCTTTATTCTTGCCATGGTTATACTGGGAGTGGATTGGAATTAACTTGCTAAAATTCCAATAACTTTTCCATGGGATTACAAATATAAATTTCCCAGACTACGATGAGGTCCCGGAAAGGATCTCCATATACTTTATGTACCAACATTTTCCAAGGGCCTTACATGCTTCAGTTTGGCCATTATAACCTACAGGCAAATGCCATTAATCCTTCTGTTTTACAGAAAAGGAAACTGAGAGAATTTAAGTAAATTCCTCAAGTACACACAGACATGGAGAGCCCCACATGGCCTACGAGACGCTTGAATCAAAAAAAGAAAGGCATACTGCCTTTCACAATCCAAGTAGATTTGTGAAATAAAACAAAATCATGCTGGTAAATCTCAGATGGGACTTGGTTACTGTTATGGTTTCATCTGAAATGTTCCTCAAAAGCCTCATGTGTTTGGCAAGTGCCTGGATTATGAGGACACTACAACTGACTTTGGTTTTAGGAGGTGGGTTCTGGTAGGAAGCAATTGCTGAGAAAGTGACTGGGAAGGGTGTATTTCCCTCCCCAGATCCTCCCTTCTCTTTCTGCTTCCTGGCTATAATCATGTAAGCAGCTTTCCTTCCTATACCATGCTATTTGTGCCTTAAAGACAGTTAATGACTACAAATTGTAACCATGAGTCAAAATAAACTTTTCTTCCTTTCCTGTGGGTGTCCAGTATTTTGTCCCAGCAATAAGGAAAGTAACTCAAGATTTTGGTAGCAAAAGTGGGACCACAGCCACGACTATGCCTGATCATGTGGTTCAAAAGCCTTTGGGTATGTGGCGGCAACGGTGGTCTCGTCTTCCTCCTCCTATTGAGATGTCAAATTCCCCCATAGCATCTACCTGTCCCCAAGTCTGGCCAGTGCCACCTCTCTCCACAATGTCCCCCAAGAAACAGGCTCAGGCCAGGGGCAGCAAAAAGGTGGAGCAGAAAAAGAAGGAGATTATTGAGGACAAAACTTCTGGTCTAAATAAGAAAAGGGCAAAGCAACAGAAGTTTATCAAGGCTGTCATTCATCAAGTTAAATTTGGTCAACAAAATCCACATCAGGTAGCACAAAATGAAGCTGAAAATAAACTGAAGAAAGATGACTAGAAGAAAGAATTGCAGGAGCTAAATAAGCTCTTTAAACCTGCCGTCGCTTCTCAAAAAATAAGTAAAGGTGCAGGTCCCAAGTCTGGTGTGTGCCTTCTTCAAGCAGGGCAGTGCACTAAAAGTGGTAAGTGCAAGTTTTCTCCTGACTTTGGGGAGAAAATGTGAAAAATGAAGTATTTACATTGATGCAAGAGATGAAGGACTTGAGGAGGATACAGTGGATAATTGGGATGAGAAAAAGCTCAAAGAAGGAGTGAACAAGAAGCACAGTAGCTGGGGATTTAGCTCAGTGGCATAAGCACCTGTCTTATGAGCACATGGCTGAGTTTGATCCCCGGTACAAAAAAAAAAACAAAAAAAAAAGGAACAAATCAAGAAGCACAGTGAGGCGGAAAAGAAAAAACCAAAACTCAAATAGTCTGCAAGCATTTCCTTTAAGTTATTGAAAATAACAAGTATGGCTGGTTTTAGGCATGCCCTGCAGGGGGTGATATTTGTATGTATCCACATGCACTTCCTCCTAGATTTGTGTTGAAAAAAGATAAAGGAAAGAAGAGAAAGAAGATGAAATTTCATTAGAAGATCTCATTGAAAGATAGTGTTCTGTTGTAGGTCTAAATGTTACCAAAATCACTGTAGAATCTTTTTTTGCATGGAAGAAAAGCAAAAGACAAAAAAAAAGATTGATAACCTTGAACAAGATTTGGAAAGAAGGAAACCTGACTTTAGCAGTCAAGAAATATTTGAATTCCAACCCGAACTGGTCAATGATGATGATGAGGAAGCCGATGATATGCGCTACACTCAGGGAACAGGTAGTGACAAGGTTGATGATTCCATGAGCATAAATGACATATACTTAAGCCTCTACATCCCAGGAGATGTAGATCAGATACACATTACTGTAGCCAGCCTCAAAAGATTCAGCACATATGCTTCAGATAAAGACGAAAACAAACTAAGCGAAGCTTCTGGAGGTTGGTGAATGCAGTGACTTGGAAGAGGACAATGAAGTGGATGAACTGGAAAATAGAGCCATCAGAGCTGTTCCTGTTGATGAAAAACTTTTTACCAGGGAAGATCTGGATGAATTAGAAGAAGAATTAAATACACTTGATTTAGAAGAATGACACCAAACAAATCAAGGAAGAGATTAAGTCAGTTCAGCATGAGTTGAAATTGACTACATTCATTTTTTTCACCTAGAATCAACAGGATATTCATTTCCTATGCTGATTCACGAGGGTTTACTCTCCTCCAAAAAAGGAATCCTCCCTACGTCTTCTCTTCTGACTTTGGCTACATCTCATAGTAAATTCATAGTAATTCATGATAAATTGAAATATAAAGGTCATTGTAGAAAATGATTGCTGTAGCTGTCCATTCAAGTAGGAAGTATAACTGCTTTTCCAGCTTTTGGTTTCCACTGGGCATGTGTTAATATCAACAACATAAATTTACCCTTAAAGACCCTTAATTTGATGCAGTTTTCAAAGAGTAATTTCCTTTCTTTTGTATTTACATGGTGTAAAGACTGCCTACAATGTGAGCACTGTACTTTATAAAGAAAACTGCACATGCAGATTCAGTATTGTCTATCTTTGGACAATGTGATGGACATTTAAAATGGAATATGGACCCAACGAGATCAATTAGAGTGCCCTGTGTTTTCCCTATTTGTTTTTGCCAATAAAGTTGTAAATAAAGAACATCACACATTAAAGCCTAAAAAAAAAGCCTTTGGAACCATTTATGTGAAGAGTTTGGAAAGATTTGGAGATGTCAGATACAGAGAGGATCTAAGACAGCTGTAAGCCAAACCTGAAAAACTCTGGGTGGAACTCAGAAGACCAGAACGCTAATAAAAATGTTGACAGCAAGAACCAGGCTCAGGAGGTTTCAGTTGAGAACAAAGACTCCATTGGGATTTGTGCTCAAAACCATGTGGTATGCTCTGGCAGAATTTGCCTGCACTATGTTCCTGTCCTGAGACTTTGACAGAGACTGGGTTTAATCACTTACCAGTTCAATTATTTATATACAAGATGACCAAAAATTGCTTATTTTTAATTAATTTATATAATAGGAAATATAAAAATGACAATTTTATCAAATTTATTCAATACCAGAATCAACTGGTCAAAATGATACCTGCCCTAGAGACCCTCAGGATAGTCAGTAAGACTTAGGGTAAACAGTTAAGTGGTTAAACATGGCAGACTAATTAATCTGGCAGAGGAAATTTCAAGGCAGTGCAGCATTCAGGTGATAGCATGGGTATAACCACTTGCTGCTTTCAGCAAAAAACATAGGGAGAATCAGGAGCAAAAAACAGAGCTAAATGAGGTGAAACTTGGCCAAAAAAGAAGAAACTGAAAACTTGGTTCCTTGGAGAGGTTAGATGCTAAAAATATTAACATTAACAGCCAAGTACAGTAATACCTTGGTTCCAGAATGCTTCTGTTTGAGAACAATTTCATTTGCAAACAGAAGTGTTTGGCAAAAATTTGCTTCTGTTTACAAACTCTACATTGAGTGACAAATACAATTGTGGCCATCTTTCCTGCACAAACATGAATGTGGCTATTTTCCCCAGAATTGTGGAATGAATTAAGTTCATGAACTGAGGTACTATCGTACTTTATATCAAAGGAATAGTAAAAATGGCTGAGGACATCTCAGGAATCAGCAAAACCCTACATCTGCCCTAGTTACCTTCTGTGTCACTGAGCTGATTACTGTTATAAAGTGGAAAACACATTTCAGGAAAAACAAATAAGAAAGCAGTTAACAGAAGAAATTTCACCTCACCTCGAACATGGTTTTTTGATCCACAATAGCCATGCTTCCTTGCCCTGCAGGTTGCTCCTGGAAAAATACAGAATTAGAGAAGAAAAAATAGAATTAGGAGATATTAGTTCTGTCTCAACATTAACTAGACCTGCTACTCATGCCCTCTGCCACTGCAAAAAGAAGTCAAGAAACCTACATTTTCCATGGTGATTTCTCCACAGAGCCCCCAAGAGAGCCAACAAAAGAGAATTCCTGTTCTAGTGACTCTTTCTCAGGTGTCTCACCTTCACACAGGGTCTTCTCCAGTTCTAAAATTCTACCCAAGAGATACAGCACTTGCCTTGCATAGTCAAAGCCTTGGGTTTCATCTTCAACACCACAAAAAAAAAAAAAAAAAAAAAATTCTAACCCAACGCCAGAGTGTGGCTTATGGCTCATCACTATTACCACAGAGGTAGGTGCCTTTCTCACCACATAGCAAAGGCATGTGTTATTCACATCATTTATGGATGCTGATAATCATCTTGATTAGTTAGTTGAAGCAGTATTTATCAGTTTTTCACACTGTGACTTTACTTCTTTTCTGGGACTCATTAGAAGGAAGTCATTACATATGACTTGCACTTTGTCTAGTTCTGCCTCCAAAGCCTCATGCAGTCATGGAGGGCAGGCTTTTCAGAAGTGGCTGAATCTAGACTTTGTGATTAATTCAAGGTTCAATGCTGGTATTAAAGGAGTACTATACCTGACCTAGGGCAGGTAACCTGCATACAATATGAGGAATAGAAAGAGGCTTGCCTCTCACCTCCCTTGCTGCTTTAGCCACCATGAACTGTTGCCCCTCTGCCTTGTAGCCACCTGATTATGGACTGAAACCTGCACAAAATGTGAGCTAAATAAACCTTTCCTCCTTAACTTGTGGGTGTTGTGTATTTTTTCTCAGCAATGAGAACAGTAACTAAGACATACTTAAAGAGAAGAGAATCTACAGAAATTACTTTAAATTATTCTGCAAGTTTTATCTATTTCTCCCCATGTATTTGATTTTTTTTTTGTACCAGGGATCAAACTCATGACCTTGCACTTGCCAGGCAGGTACTTAGGCCACTGAGCCAAATCTCCAACCCTGTTTTTTTTATATCAGTATGGTTGTGTGGTTATACATAACACTGGTTATCATCCAGTAAAATTTAATTTCATTGTTCAAGTTTTTCCTAGTTTTTGTTTTGTTTGTATATTTTTTGTTATTTCTTGACACAGAGTCTTGCTTTGTAGTTCACTCTACTCCTGGACTCACTATGTAGCCCAGGGTGGTCTAGAACGTGCAGCAGTTGTCTCAGCCTCCTGAATGCTGGGATTACAGGCATGTACTATCATGCCTGGCAAGTTTTTCCTAGTTTTGACATTACTTTTGATACTGTAATATCATTCTTAAATATCCCTTGTTGTTGCTAATAGTATTTATATTTAATCTGCTAATAACATAGCCATTCCTGTTTGCTTATGATTTGTTTGCGTGGTGTATCTTTTTCAATCTATTTCCTTTGAAACTACTTTTGCCTTTGAATCTAAAGTATGTTTCTTGTTAGATAATAATTGGAAATTGCTTTTTTAAATCGAATCTGACAGTCTCTGCTTTTTAAGTGGGATATCTAGACCATACACATGTAGTAAAGTATTGATGAGTGGATTTGCACTTGATATTATGCTATTTATTTTCTTTCTCTTTTTGAGGAGTGGTTACTGGGAACTGAACTCAGGACCTTGCACTTGCCAGTCAGGGACTGTGCCATTGAGCTATATACTCAGCCCTTATTTTCTGTATGTCTCTTTTTGTTCTTCTTGTGCATCTGTGACAGCATTTTTGTCTTAGTTTTTTACTGTGCCACTTTAGTTCCTCTCATAATTTATCAGATATTTATTTTCTATCAACAGTACTTTAAAAGTCATTTCCTCACTAGTTACTCTAGGGCACAGGTCAACAAACTATGTATAGCTCATGAGCCAAATATGATCTGGTGTTTGTTTTACATGGTCCACAAGCCTGTTTTGTTTACATTTTGAAAACCATTTCATATTGGGAGCAAAGGACAAAAGAAGAATAGTATTTTATGATACATGAAACTTACAGGAAATTCAAGTTCTATGATTTATACAGTTGTACTGTAACACAACTATTTATACTTTGTAACCCATTTATGCTTCCAGCAGTCTCAGACTGCTCAAAATGTAATCCATTTATACTTTATACCAGCAAATGTAATCTATTTATACATTGAGCAGTCTCAGAGTTGAGTAACTGACAAAAACAAATTCCTGCCTTGCAAGCATGGAGTCATGAGTTCAATCCCTGGTGCAAAATAAAAAAGAAACAAATCCCACAGAGAAAGCAAGTAAAATTAATAAAGCATACTGATTTAATTAAAAATGTTTATCAAAAACAAGGAAGAAAAAAGGAAGGAACAGATAGATGACAGATGTACATACAAAGGTGTATTTAAACCTAACTACATAAAGAATTCCACTGGCTAATCATCTAAACATGTCAATTGCAGTAAACTAAATAATGTCCCCCCAAAATACAATGTCCTAATCCCTGGAATTTGTAAATTTTGCCTTATATGGTAACACAAACTATAGATATGATTAAGGATCTTGACAAGATGACATTTTGCTGGGAGCCAGAAAAACATACAAAATACAGACATTAAGAGGAGGAGGCCATATGAAAACTGAGCAGAGAGATAGTTGAAGATGTTGGTCTTAACAAACATACGAGAAGAGCCAAGTATAGTGGCCCATGTCTGCAATCTCAGCACTCCAGAGCCTGGGGCAGGAGTATCACTTGCCTGAGTTTGAGGCCAGCCAGGGTAATACAATGAACTCAAGGTCAGTCTGAACTACAGCTACAAAGCAAGACCCAAAAATAAAAAAAACAAATGACAAAAATAATATTTCTGGCCATTAGAGAAATACAAATTTAAAAACAACACTGAGATTCTATCTTACTCCAGAGAGAATGGCTATCATCAAGAAATCAAATAATACCCAGGAAGCGAGAGGCCAGTTTGCCCTTCCCATAAACTGCGCAAACCATGCAGGGCCCAGGAAGGGAGAAGCCAGTTCGTCTTTCCCATGAGTCAGCAGAAGCCATGCTGGGTCTGAGAGGAGTACAAAAAGAAGCCAATTTGCCTTTCCTGTGAGCTGCACAAACCATGTGGGGCCCAATAAGAGAGAAGCCGGTTGACCCTTCCCATGAACCAACTGGAGTGTGGGCTGAGAATCAAGAAGTCCCACTCCCAACCCTAGTAAGCAACTGGGTAGTCTGGAAGACAGGATGAGTTGATCACAACTCACGTACAAAAACAACTAAATGCTTGTATTGTTTGATTGACTTTGTAGACCTCAGGCCAATAGTCTGAGCATCTATTAAGAGAATAATGGTATGCAATGTAGCAAATATTATGGATTTTCTTCTGTCTTGTTTTTGAAATCCAGTATTGTTCTCAGTTTTTAGCTTTGTTCTGATTTATTGTTTTATTTAATGTTCTGTTTTGATTATTCTGTTTCATCTTATTTGATTTTACTATGTCTGATGGTATGGACAACTATTGTTACTACTACTATATTATCACAGCCATTATTGATTTCCTATTATCCTGTTTTGACGTTCTGTACCACTTTCACTATTCTGTTTTGATTTGCTTTATTCTGTTTTATTTTGTTAGGTTTTATTCTCTTTAAAATAAAAAAATGATAAAAGAATCAAATAATAACAAATGTTAGCAACGCTGTTGAGGAAAAGGAACATATTGTTGGTGGGAATATAAACTAAAACAATCACTATGGATATCAATATGGAGATTCCTCAAAAAACTAAAAGAAGAAATTCCATTTGACCTAGCTATTCCCCTTCTTGGTATCTTTCCAAAAGAGTTATAGACATCATATTATAGTGATACATGTATACCCATGTTTATGAGCACAACTCATAAAAGCTAAATCTTAGAAGCAGCCTAAACATTCAGCAACAGGTGAATGAATAATGAAAATGTGGTATTTATACAGAAAGTACTGCTGAAAAGGAGTAAAAACTTGTCATTTGTAGGAAAATGGATGTACTTTGAGACCATGTTAAGTGAATTAAACCAACCCACAATCTTAAATATTGCATGGTTTCTTTCATATGAGTAACCCCAAAGAGCAAAATAAAAGACCAATAATAAGAAACTAGGAGCTTTTGCAAAATGAAAAGGGAACCACTAGATGGAGGGAAGGGAGAGGGAGAGGAAGGGAGGGGATGAAAAAAGAATTAAGATATATTATGTACATGTAATAACTCATAATGAATGCAAGCATGTAATGCAAAGTACTAATTTTTTTTAAAACAGAGTCAAATACTGAAGATGCAGGCTTTAAGATTAGAGTGACAAAAATAAAAATATAAAAACAAAGAGATTGGAATGACATAAGCCAAGTCCAGTTTGACACATCTATAAATCCAGCACTTTGTGAGGCTGAGATAGGAGGACCATCAACTTAGAACCCAGGCTGAGCAACTTAGATAACGCAGAGAGTCCCTGTCTCAAAATTAAACAAACAAAAAAAGAGGGTAGGAGAATGGGGATGAGGGTAGGAGAATTGGGATGAGGATATAACATACTGTGAAAACCTCAGTTTAGTCCCCTATACCATAAATGAATGGAATGAGAGACATAGCCAAAAGCCAGTGAATCCGGAGTTGTGAAAAGTTGGGGAAATGGCATGCAGTGGATTCTTTGCATCTCCAGAGGCATTACAATCTTGCTGATGCCTTGGTTTGGCCTAGTGAAATAGAACTTTTTTATAGTCTAGAAAGAATAAACTGCTATTGTATTAATTCACCAAGTTATGGCAGTTTTTTAACTGCAGTTATTAGAAATTAACACACCAAATAAAACACAAACATCATCACACTGTATTTTTAAAACCTGTGTTATCCACAGAAAGAGTATGATAAAAGTAAAAGTACAGGAAAAAAACCTAACATGATGCAATAATCAAAAGATTGTTTCAAAGGGCCAGGCTTGGTGGCAGATGCCTGTAATCTCAGTACTCAAGAAGATTGCTATGAGTTTGAAACTAGCCTGCACTACATGGTAAGACCCTGGCTCAAAAAAAAAAAAAAGTGCTTGTCTCAAAATTTGTGAAAGAAAGACTGCTATACTACAAGAACAAATCCAGAGATTTCAGCATGTTTATCTCAGTAATTAACAGATGGATGAACAGAAAATAAAAATACCAAACACTTGAACATCACCAGCAACCAAGGTATCCTAACTGACATTTATAGATCACTCTACCCAAGAATAGAATACACACTCTTTTCAACTGTATATAGAACAGTTATCTAAGGAGACACTATTCTGCACACCAACCAAGTTTCACTGAATGTAAAGCAACTGTAAGACATACAAGTATATTCTCTGGTCAGAGAGGAATTAAATTAGAAATCAGTAATATAGAGATAACTGAACCAACTCCTATATATTTGGAAACTAAATAAGATGCTTGTAATTAGGCCACAGGTTAAAAATTATTCTAAAGCAGTTCTGTGAATATTTGATTTAAGAAGATAAAAACACGGGACTTCAAAATCAGCACCTAAAGCAATACTTATAGGAAAATGTGGTTCTCAAAGCTTATACAGGACAGGTGTGGTGGTACAGACCTGTAATCCCAGCACTCTAAAGCCTAAGGCAGGTGAATTGCCACAAACTGAAGGCCAACCTAGGATACATAGTAAAGTCAAGGCCAGCCTGAACTACATATGGAGACCCTGTCTCAAAAATAAATAAATAAATTCTAAATGCTTACATTACAAAGGAGAATACTAAAAATTGATGGCCTTAGCTTTCCCCATAAAAACTTGGGGGGGGGAGAAGAAATAAATTAAGTACAATCAGAAGAAAGGAAAAATAGAAACCCAAGCTGAAATAAATGAAATGTGCAAAAAATTTTAAAGAAAAATAGCCAAAATCTGTTTTTTTAAAACTCAATGAAATTGATAAGCTTCTATCAGACAGAAAAAAGGAAGATACAAATTGACATCAAATATAAGAAAATTAATACTGCTGTTAACTTACAGATTTTGAAAAGAGAAAAAGAAGTATTTAGAAGATATTTTACCAATTTACTTTTTCTCTTTCTTTCTTTCATGGTCCTGGGGACTGATCTCAAGGCCTCTTGGATGCTAGACAATCTATCACTAAGCTACATACCCAGCCCTAAATTTTAAAAATTGTGTAAAACTGAAAAATTTCTACAAAAATACAAATTATCAAAGCATTCTTAAGAAAAGGCTCATGTGAGTAGCCTTGTATCTATTAAATTTAATTCAGAATTTAAACACTTCCCATTAATAAAACTCCAGGCCCTGGTGGCTTCATTGAGATATTTTACCGAATATTAAAAGAAATAATAGGGCTGGGGATTTAGCTCAGCAGCAAGGAGCGCCTGCCTTGCAAGCGCATGGTCATGAGTTCTATCCCCAGTACAGATTAAAAAAAAAAAAAATCAGTTCAAAAGAAATAATTCCAATTCTGAACAAACTGTTCCAAAAATGACAATACTTTACAAGTCATTCAATGAGTCAGCATTATCTATCCTGATACCAAAACCAGTAAGCCATTACAAGTATATGTACTTTATGAATGGTTTCAAAAACTAAAGAAAATTTTTAAATTTCATCTGACAACATATCAAAAGTAGAAATCATTAAAAAATAAAAAAAAGAAATCCCATGATTAAAGAAATGCAAATTTGGTTAATATTTAAAAATCATTAGCCAAGTGAGCTGGCACACACCTGTAATCCCTTGCACTTGGGAGGTTGAGGCAGGAGAATTGCTGTGAGTGCAACACTAGTCTGGGCTATAAAGTGAGCTCAAGGCCAGCCTGAACTGCACAATAAGACCTTGTTTCAAAAAGATAATAAATACATAAAAACATAAATACATAAATAAATAAAATTTGTGTTAACAGAACATTTTCAGTGCATTAATTAAAAAAACAAATGACCATCTTTTGGAAAAAAGTCTAGCATGCACTTCCATAAAAACTGTGAACAATGACACAAGAAGTGCAATGGGATTTCCATAATCTGATAATGAACAAGTACAGAAAAATTTTTAGGTACCATTGTTCTTAGTGGTATGTGGTTGAATGCTTTTTCTCTAAGATATAAGGTAAGGGATGTCAACTTTTTTTTTTTTTTTTGTCTTTTCCAGATAAGGTTTCACTATGTAATTCAAGCTGGTCTCAAACTCACAGTGATCCTCCTGCCTCCCAAATGCTGGAATTACAGGTGTGTGCCACCACACCTGGTGAATGTCAATGCTTGTCATTTCTATTCAGAACACACTGAAGGTAGTAACTCATGCAATAAGGCAAGAATAAAAATACAAACAAATAAAACTGAAAAAGAAAACTTAATTGTCTTTTTACTCAGATAACAAAAACTTCTGTGGAGAAAATCTTAAGGAATACGCAAAAAAGTTACTAGATCTAGTAAGTGAATTTGACAGTCAACTGTATTTTTGGTTAAAACAACTGCATTCCTTAAAATAGCAATACTTGGAAATTAGAACTAAAAACATAAAAACCTTTTACAATAGCATCATATATGAGGTTCTCAGGGTATAGATCTGACCAAAAATGCACAAGATTAGCTCTGAGAGTAAATAACAGAGATACATATTTCATATTTAAGATTTAGAAGACACAATGTTGTTAAGAAGTCAATTTTTGGCTGAGTTTATCAGTGCACACCTGTAATTCCAGCACTATGGGGGGCTGGGGCAGGAGGATCACAAGTCTGAGCATATCCAGAGCAACTTAGTGTCTTAGTTTCTCAAAATATTAAATTAAATTAAATTAAATTAAATTAAATTATACAGAAGAAGTGCTGGGGATGTACCTCATTTGGAAGGTTCAAATCAGGCTGAGGAGTGGTTAAGTCAATTTTGACCAAATTGATAATAAAGTCCCAGTACCCAGCATTCATTTATGTAAAAATTGCTTTATGGTGCTGCTAAAATTCATATCGAAATGCAAAAGATTTAGAACACTCCAAACAATTTTAAACCAGGCATGGTGGTGCACGCCTGTAATCCCAGCACTCAGTAGGCTGAGGCAGGAGGATCATTGCAAATTCGAGACCAACCTGGGCTACAAAGTGAGCTCAAGGCCAGGCTGAATTGCATAGCGAGACTCTGAAAATGAACAAAGTTGGAAAATTTACATTTCTTGATTTCTAAGTTTAAGCGATATAGATCAAGACAGTATGGTATTGATTTTCAGACACATTAACAGATCAACAGAATGAAATGCAGAGTCCAGAAGTAGGCCTACCCATGTGCAGTCAACAGAATTTTTAAAATCGCTTTCATATGTTTTTCTGCCTATATTTAAAAGTCGCAATGGGTATTTTATGTAGTAAACTTATCTGATAAACAGAAACCCTGTTTTATACTGCTATCGCATTTATTATTTAGCTTTTTATTTTTCAAATATTTGAGTAAACGGGCTTCAAACAATTACCGTTACTTTTCCTTACTTCACAGAGCAATGAGGGGATCATGAATCTGTCACCGACATTCTGATGGTCTCATGCGCGCACGCTCTCGCTCTCAGTCTCATCCTGCCTGCAGCCATTCACTCCTACTGCCACACCCGCCCAGCCGCAGAGCCTTCGGTTGGTGTCTGTGTGCATTTCCAGCCCCATCCCAGGATCCGGATGCGTCCCTACAGCAGGCAGCCTGGAATCCAAGGACGGGCCTTACCTCCCGACTCCAACTGCTTAGAACGAGTGGCCAGACTCACCCCTACGCAAAAGCACACATTGCACCCGGTCGCACCAGCGTCCTCTGAGGACAATTGAGCGCTATCCGGCCAGGTATTCATTACGTCTGGCAGGGCGGTTATAAGATCCCGAACAACATCCTTCCAGGTAGTTCAGCCATTTTTGTGTACTCACAGGACACTACATTTCCCAGAATGCACGGCACTGTAGCCAACTTCTCGCGAGACCTTCACTGTACAAGTGTGCTTTTCTGGACAGAAACTCTGAAGTATGGTTAGCAGTTCGAATTCTGGAGAACTTCTTACAGAACCATGGCTAGAGTCCCGTGAAATTTCTGAGTCTTTTGTTCCGGATAGGGTGGAGCACTTTGCTTCGGGATCAGGCGTGGGGAAGAGAGCTTCTACATGACCCACCTCCAGTGCCTCTATTTTGGAGCACTGGACTACATTTTCCGAAGGCCTTTGCAGTCGTTGCGGTCACTACCTGAAGTCAGTGGTTCCAGACACCTGGTTGCTACTTAAGGCTTTCCGTGCGTGGATACTCAACCCAGGCTTTCATGGTCAGAGGCCTGGGAGTGGGAGTCTCTGGACTACTCCGTTGGCTAACAAGAGAAACTCCTATTAGCCAGCGGTGTAGGTTCTTGATTCTTTTTACAGAATTCCAAAACATCAGTGAGAGAGACAAAATGGTTTTATTAGGCAGAATTAAGTAAGTAGGCACTTAAGAGAAAACAGAGTTTAGGCTCTCAAGGGAGAAAGCAGCAATGTGGTCTGGGATTGGGGACACATAGCAGCCTTAGAACTTTCCTTCAGGGTGGCTGATCTTAAGATGTTTTACCAAAAACATGCTTTAAACTCTTTGAACCTGTTCCTACATCTTCAGATCAGGTTGTTGCCCTTTACCTTATTGTCAAACTAGGTTAATTTATTACACAGATATGGGTATCTTGAAAAGCTATGTGTCCTGACTTGTATTCTTCATAAAGTACAGTTTTAAAACTATGATTTTTCCTTGTCTCTTTTCTAGCTATATTTCTTATACTTAAGAGCTCACATCCACAGTTCTTAAATACACTCTCTTTTAACTGTGGCATTTAATCTATTTACATTTAATGCAGCTCCTGATACGTTTAGATAGAAATGTGCCATTTTATGTTTGATGTTTAGGCTTCCTTTTTCTCTCCTGTCTTTGTGTTGGATTGGTTTTTATTTCCATTTTTTTCCTGCACTAGTTTGTAGGGTTTTCTAGCCACTATACTGGTAAGCCCAATCATACTTACTGAGCTCATATTTATCAATACTCTCACTCTCTACTCAGTGTTTTCAATTTTATTCAGTCCCTTAATTTAAATTTATAATACAAGGTATCAATTACAAAGAGGTTTTATTAGTCAGGCATGGCTGAGTATGCCTGTAGTCTCAGTACTTGGATGGTTGAGGCAAGAAGATCATCATGAGTTAGAAGCCACTCTAGATTACATAGTGAGTTCAAGACCTGCCTGAACTACTTAGTGAGACCCTGTTTCCAAACAAACAAACAAACAAACAAGGTTTTATTTTTAAAACCTCCATGAAATTATATTATTACTTTGTCAGTTTACATTTAATGAGAGAATTGTCTGCATTAAGTGGTATTCAAAAATACAAAATAGTTAAATCCTATTAAACTAAAACAAAACAGTACATCATGTTAAGGCAATAGACACATTTTATTCAGCAGTAACTACTGAAACAGGGAAGCTACTGTAAATGGAGCTCAACTTTGGGAAACAAAATGCAGGAAATTGGAAATGCTGAGGCATGCTCAAAGAAAGACTGAGGTTATAAAGGAGGAATCCAGTCCATGTGACTATGCCATCTAAATTTTTACTAATTGGCACTTATCCAGAAGAGATAGAAAGTTTTCTCTTTATGACTGAAGTAGTTACACAAGTTGGAGCAAGACCATCAACTTGTTAGGTTATGGGCCAGCAATAACTCAATGGCACAGCACCTGCCTGAAAAGCACAAGGTGGTAAATTCAATCCCTAGTACAATAAAACAAAGTTAGGTTATGATCCTCCCACAGGAATGGGGAGGCTAGAACAACAGGTATCTTCTTGAATGTCTGCATTTCTGGATCTTTGAAGAGAAAGTTCAAGGTAGTAGATTTATATATCAAAAGGGCAGATAAATGATTTATAAATTACCAACTTTCTAAATATAAGTAAGGGTCAGGGGCCTATATGCTGGTTTGGCTAGAATAGCAAACTGTCTGCAATTTTGATCTTCCTCAGGAAGGAGATCTGGAGTCATCAAACAGACAAATACTTAAGCTAGTAGCCAGCATACTAGAGTTTGGTCAATTCTTTAAGTGTAGGCTTTTGGACAGTCATTTGTGCCAAGGGTTTCTACAGTTATTTTTCCATGATATTATGAAAATGAATTTATCTTGATAAAAAGAAATATATATTACATCAGCTAATACAATGTTTCATAATAGGAACTATTTTTAGTGAATCAGTTTACAATAGGGATTTTTTTTTTTTTTTTTTTTTGGTTTTGGGGATTGAACTCAACCTTGCACTTGCCAGGCAGGCACTGAGCTAAATCCCCAGCCCTACAATAGGGATTTTTGAGGCTGGGCCTACAAATGCCTAATGGGTAGCTAAGGCAGGATAAAAACATAGTACTTCCACTTTCATTTTTGTATTTGTCTATTTTATTGCCTTAAAACTTTGGGTAAGCATGAAATATCTACCATGTCATAACCAGCAATGTAGTTAGACATAGTCCTTCTTTGTACAAAAAGTATAAAATAGCTATGAATTGAAAAAAACTATTAGATATGGTGGCATAGGCCAGTAATCTCAGCATTTGGGAGACAAAGGCAGGAAGACTGCCTCAAGTGTGAGGCCAGCCTGGGCTCCATTGTGAGTTCAAAGGCAGCCTGAATTACATAGTGAGACCGTCTCAAAAAATGAAAAAGAAAAACCAGTTGGTGCTATGTTCATTTAAAACATTAAGTCAGTCTATCCTTTTTGAAGAATTGGGGAGCTCTATTAGCTCTACAAACCACTCCACCCTACATACACACAACTCTGCAAACCCACAACCCTTGCCTTTCTAAAAAGCCCTAAAATTCCTGTGAGGCTCTGGAATTCAGTATGGCCATGTGGATTAAATTCCTTTCCTACCCTTTACCACTATTCAACACTTTGACTGGCATTTTAGTCTCCTGGAGCCCCACGAGTTGGGGCTTTCAGTCTCAAACTCTGATAAAAAGTTTTGTATATGTGTTTATTAGTGAGTGACCTACATATTTCCTTTCTCCTGAATGTCCTTATAAAGTTCATTATCCATATTTGTTCACCTCATAAAATAGATTATGTTCTGACTTTTATGAGTTCTTGACAGATTTTTATAAAATCTTTTTTTTATAAAATTTTATATAAATTTTTATAAAATTTTTTGTCTTAACAAAAAAGCTATTTGAACTTCAATTGTCTTATTGAAAATGTTTGTATAATGGATTAAATTTTTTTAATGGAAATAGGGCTCTTCAGATGGTCTACTACACCACATAATTTGCTAAGGATTTACTTGTTTCATATAAATTTTCAAGTTTCGTGGTATATATTACATAGGAAATCATCTGTGTTTTTTTAACATAATAAGGGAACTACTTTTACTTACTGATAGGTTTCTTTAATACTTACCTTATTCTCCAGAGATCTTGTGACCATTCCCAAAACTGATGGATGAACATACATAAAATATACCTGGTATACTTGTATACCAGGATAGCCTTTTCCAAAAATGTCTATACAGGGCTGGGGGTGTAGCTCAATGGTGGAGTGGTTTCCTAGCATAAATGAGGTTCTGGGTTTGATCCCCAGTGCCGCAAAAGATAAAAAAAGTACACGCACACAGGCTCAGTATCACAACAAATACACAAAATGAGCATATAACCTGGCAACACGAGAGGAAACAAACACTTGAGTGCTTACTTTGTGCCTAACACTGATAATCTAATGGATATAAACTGGTGTTTTATATTGGAGTTCATCTTTTTTTCTCAGTGAAAACATGTTTTTTTCTTTCTATATAGTGTTGAGGATCTAACTCAGGGCCTTATATATGGTAGACAGTGTTAACCACTGAGCTATATCCCCAAGCCCTCAACTGACAAATAATTGCATATAATTATGAAGTACAATGTGACTTTTCCCTCCAGTATGAAGGGGCATTGAAGCCAAGCCCTTTGTGCTGAGCTACATTTGTAGACTTCTTTTTCTGTCATTTTGAGACACCATTTCACTAAGGTGCTAAATTGCTTATGGAAGACTCAAAGTCCTGATCATCCTGCCTCTCCGACTCCCAAGTGCTAGGATGATAGTCATGTATCACCACTCCTGCCTTAGATTTTCTTAGTTTTTACCTAATGTCCTTTTCCTGTTCAAGGTATCACCCAGGATAACATTACATTTAGCTGTGAGCTACTTAAGCTCCCCTATATTTTGATAGATTCTCAGACTGCCCTTTTATATGACCTTCATTTTTTTTTTAAACGAGGTCTCACTGTGTAGTTTAGGCTGATTCCTGGACTATGTATTCCAGGCTGGCTTTGAACTTGTGGTGATTCTCCTGCCTCAGTCTCCAGAGTGCTGAAATTATAGCTATACACCATCATGCCTAGCTATGGTCAAGTAATTTATAGACCATCTTTCAGCTCAGCTTTACCTGATGTTTTATTCAGGATTACACAGGGATTCACAAGGTCAAGGACCATAGAGGTAAAATGCCATTCTCATCACATATCAAAGGTGTATTTATTTAGGCTGCTAATGCTAGCCTGGATTAGCTAGTTGAAGAAGTATTTGTCATCTTTCCACACTATGAATTTAGCTCTTCTCCTGTACTCATTAGAAGGAACTCCCTATGTATACCTCACACTTAGATAAGGAGTTATGTATGCTACCACCTCAAGAATAGAAAACCTACAGAAATTAAATTCTGCTATGAGCTTTGTGTCTGTTCTCCATCATTCATTTGATCTTTTTGTTACTATTGTTGATTTTTTGAGACAGAGTCTCACTATGTAGTTCAGATTGCTTCACTAGCCCAAGCTTGCCTCAGAATGGCAGTGATCCTATTGTCTCAGCTTCCCAAGCACCAAGATTACAGGCATGCAACACTACACCTAGCTGATCTTTTATTTATATCGGCATGACTTTGTGGATATTTATTTTATACTTTTGTTTATAACCCAATATAACTATTTTATTGCTCAAATTTTTCTAGTTTTGACATGTTTCTTTTGACAACATAACATCATTCTTAAATATTCTTTACTGTCTCTAGTAGTATTTCCATTCTATTTGCTAACACCATAGCCATTCCTGTACTACTACAGTTTGTTTGTATAGTACAACTTTTTCCATCTGTTTCCTTTCGAATTACTTGTGCTTTTGAATCAAAAGTATGTTTTTGAGCAGGGAATGGCATACATGCCTGTAAGCACAACACTCGGGAAACAGAGGCAGGAAAACGAGCAAGTTCAGAGCTAGCCTTGGCTACATAGGGAGCTCAAAGTCAGCCTGAACTAAATAGCAAGACCTTGCCTCAAAGAAGAAAGGCAACCCCCCACCACACACACAAAAAGTATGTTTTGTAAAGTTGGACAATAGGTGAAAATTGCTTTTTTCATTCAGTCTAACAATTTCTGTTTTTTGAGTGTGATACTTAGATCATACACATTTAGTGAAATTACTGATGATTGGATTTGCATTTTGTATTTAGATATCTGTTTTCTCTTTATTTCTGTTCTTCTGCCTCAGTGACTGCATTTTTCATCTTAAATATTTTTAGTACATTATTTTATTCACTTGAATATTTATAATAGATATTTCCTTATTAGCTGTTCTAAGGCAGATGTCAACAAACTATAGCTCAAATCTGGCCTGGTGCCTGTTTTATGTGGCCCACAGGCTCATTTCTTTTTCTTTTATTTTTGTGTGTGGGGGGTTGCATTTTGAAAAACATTTCAAACTGGAGAACAGGACAAAAAAAAGAATTTGATGTTTGCTTTGTTTTACCTTTTAAGAGGGAGAATTTTTCTGACACTTGAAAATTGTGTGAAATTCAAATTCTAGAATTTGTGAACTTGTCTTTGAACACTGCCATGCTAGTCCATGTATGTAATACCTATGACTGCTTTTCTCTGAGCATTCTCAGAGTTGAATAGTTGTGACAAAATTTTGTTTTGTTTTGTTTTTGTTTTTGTTTTTTTTGAGACAGGGTCTTGCTATGTAGTTCAGGCTGGTCTTGAACTCACTACATAGCCCAAGCTGTCTCAAACCTGAGGCACTCCTCTTGCCTCAACCTTCCGAGTACTGAGATTACAGATGTGCACCATCACACTGGGAAATTGTGACACATACTTTATGGCCCACAAATCCCACAAAGAGAGGTAATAAAAATCAGTACAGCATATAATATGTAAATATAAAAAAGCAAATTATCAAAAAGGAAAAAAAGTAGAACAGAAAGGACAAATAAAAATAGTGAATCAGCCAGGGATTTAGCTCAGTGGCATAAGTGCCTGCCTTGCAAGCACGGGGTCGTGAGTTCGATCCATGGTGGGGGGGGGGAATAGTGAATCAACACAGCTTTAAACCTACCTATTATTACTTAATTTCACTAATCTATGATAGATATAGACACATATATAGATATATCCCAATTGTACTAGAACAAGTAAGGCCATCCAAAGATATTATGCCATAATCCCTGAAGCCTGTAAATATTACCTTATCTGGCAACAGAAACCACAGATATTACTAAGGATCTTGGCAAGATAACATTTTACTGGGAGATAAAGATAGGAGATACACAGAAGAAGAGACCAAATGAAAACTAAACAGAGAGATGTGTAAGGATTCTAGCCTTAATAACTCGGCGTGGAGGCACACACCTATAAGGTCACCACCCTGGGAGGCTGAGACAGGGAGAGTACCAATTTGAGCCTAGACTGGGCAATTTAGGGACTTGGTGAAACTCTATCCCCTTCAGCACCCCTACAAAAATGGCTGAGAACACAGCTCAGTACAAAGGCCCTGGGTTCAATCTGCAGTAGCCTCCACCAAAAAGATTAGAGTGACACAAGCTTAAGGTAGGGACTTAAGAGCCACAGAACTTGGAAGAGGCATGGAGTGGATTCTCCCTTTGAGCTTCAAGAGGCAGTACAATCTTGCTGACCTCTTGGTTTGGCCTAGTGAGTAGAGTTGGATTTTTGGACTCCACAATGCTGAAAAACCAAATTCCCAGTCATAAGCCACCAGATAGTATTTTACTGAAGCTATTAGAAACTAACACACCACATAAAAGGCAGAGATTATCAAATTAGATTTATTGAACCTACAGTCTTTGCATTGAGTTACAGTTCCACTCCTTTTTATGTTTTATTTTGAGGCAGGGTCTCCTAAGAACACTTAGCTGTCCAAGCTGGTCTGGAACTTTCTATCTCTTTATCACACCTGGCTTCATATTGGATTTTTTAAATGCCATGTCCTGCCTACAGAAAGATACAATAGGATAAAAACAAAAGTACAGAAAAAAATCTAACTTGCCACCACTCCACAAAATAGTGTTTTAAAATTTATAACACAAAAACTATTAACATTACCAGGACAAATCCAGAGATTTCAACAAAATAATATCACAATAATAGAATGGATAGGCAGAAAATAAAACTACTGAACATCTGAACACCACTCTCAATAAACCTGAACTGATGTTTCTAGAACACTCAAACCAAAACAGAGTACACATTCCTTTTAACTGTACATAGGACAGTTTTTCAAAGAGACTATATTCTAGGTCATAAATAAATTTCATTAAATTTAAAATGATTTCAAATCACACAAAGAATGTTCTCTGATCATAAAGGAATTAAATCAGAAATCAATAATACAGAATTGGGTATGGTGGTATGAGCCAGTAATCCCTGTACTCAGGAGGCTGAGGTAAACTGCTAGTTCAAAGCCACACTAAACTACATAGTGAGAATTTATCTAAAAACAAAACAAAAAACTATTTAGGTCCCCTCCTGTCTCTCAGGAGCTGTCTATCTCACAATAAAATTTTCCTACTCTTAAAAAATTAAAAAAAAAAAACTAGGTAAACATCCTATTCAGCTACATATCCAAACTTAAATTTTAAAAATTGAGTGAAAAGGAAAAATGCCTACAAAGACACAAATTACTAAAGCTTTCTTTAAAAAGACAATATTGAAGGAGTAACCCTTTATCTATTAAATTTGTAGGTTTTTTTTTTTTTTTTCCAAAAACAGAGTCTCACTATGCAGTTCAGGTTGGCCTAGAACTCACTTTGTAGCCCAGGTTGGCCTCAAATTCACAGGGATCCTCCTGCCTCAGCCTCTCAAGTGCTGGGATTACATGCATGCACAACCACACCAGCTTAATTTGTAGTTTAAAATCTCATAAAGAAAACTTTAGATTCAGGTGATTTCATTGAGATATTTTACTAAATATTTAAAGAAGCAAACCCAATTATAAAACAAGTTCTTCCAAAATAAGAATGAAGCAGGAAGGTAGGGCATGGCAAAACTAGTTGGGGAAGTAAGCATTACCAGATTCCAGTAAACACCTCACCAAATAAACCTTGGGACCTAATACATAGAAATTGTCACAGGTTTCCTCGGTGTGTGGAAGAAACAAGAGATGGGATACCACTAAGAGCTCATTATCATGCCTCTTCATGGCGAGCAGCCCTGTGTTCTCCATGGTGTACTTTCATTTTTGCTTTTATTTTTAAGCTCTTTTGTTTGGCCCAAGTTTGCCCTGCAGAGCCAGTTTCTCTCTTATGTTTATCCTCCAATCTCACTTTTAAAAATAAACTTTGGCATCACTTTTTGTTTGTCTTACTCAATTCTTTGTTTGAGATGAGAAGAATCTGGTAATGTTTAATTGGTAAGCCATATCTAAAAGGAGCTACCCAATAACAAGAATACTTCACAAATCAACCTGTGAGCCATCATTATCCTGACACCAAAAACAGAAAGACATTACAAGAAACCTAGTTTCTTTATGAACATAGTTCAAAAACTAAACAAAGTGGCAAGTATTGCTAAAGTTTGTTTATATTTTATTTAAGTTCAACAACATACCAAAGTACAAATCATGAGTAAGTGGTCCCAGGGATGCAAGTTTGGTTAATACTTGTGGGGAGCCACAGCAGACTGCTTCAAAGCCCAGGGCATCTAAGGATACATAAGGACGTGACCTGGCTGTTTGGCGCAGGTGCACAGCACGATACACTTGTATAAGCATGGTTATGATGGTACATAAGCATATAAACCTTGAAAATGGACACTATATATGGGCTGAACTATAAGACGCTTGCTGCTGTTGTTGCTGTCTGCTCCATGTGGTTTCTTTTCCTGTGGGACCTCACAGGTAAAAATACCCCTCAGCCCCCAACCCCACTCCAAGTGGTGTAGTCAGTAGCATGTCCCTGCAGGGTCTCTGTAAACAGCACCTGACATCAAGGGAGTGCCCTGTAAGGAGAAGGGATTTACCATGGACATGCTTCCCTTGGCCTCTCCTTGGTTACCTGTAGCTACCTTTTTAACAGCTTGGAAAGGCCTTGAGGACTGGGAAGCAGTCTTTCTTGCACCCAGACTGTGATAAATTGGTTAATGGCAGTGGCCCGCCTGGTCTGGGAGAATCCAGATGACTTGCAAGAGCAAGTTATGAAAAGGACAATCTACCTAAACAATCTCTGTGCTATAAGAAATGAGCATGCAACAAATAATGTTCACTATGCACGACTGAAGCCCTGGTTGAGGTGGTGCTTATGGCGCACATGAAGGACTTAATCCTGGTGAGCAGGTCAACTGACACACTCAGGACAGCGGCAGCCCTTGTAGCCCTGGCACCCAACTCATGACACTGCAGATGCTGTAGCCTGGCCAGGGAACATGGAAGTAAAGCACCAATGTAAAAACTACCACCAAAAGAAAAAGTGAGTGGCCCCCAGGCGAGCAGAGCCAACTCCCTATGGACAGGCTATGAGACCACTGAAGGTCAACTGGTGTCAGATTTGGATAGACCTGCTGACTGCTGGCTTTGCCACAGATAAGATGGATGGCCAGCCCGTGGATGTGTTGGGGGCAACAGTTGCATCCAACAGCAATACAGGCTGATGGGCCTGAAGACAAAGGCAGCCACAGTGAAACAGGCAGATGTGACACTGGCTTCCTTTTATTCAGATTAGGAAGCAGGCCGAGGTACCAAGTTAATGGAGGCCCCAGAAGACCAGAGGCTACATGAGAAATTACTTACTGGTTCCCAAAAAACACATGGCATGTACCACTGTTGTTGGACATGGTGGGTGAACTAATGTAATATATATAGCAATCCAGACTGCTTCATGGAACAATAGAAGGATATGAAGGTCACTACATCATGATCTGGAGGGCCTAGGTAACATTGGGTATCACGCACTTGGCTCTGCACCCTTATGATATTTACATTTCTCCAGTTGCTGAATATATGCTGGGGGTAGACATACTAACTAGCACTCAGCTTGATACCCTGCAGGGAGAATCTAGCTTGCAAATCCATGTAGTAAAAACCATAGTCTGGGGACATCCACACCATGTACCACTGATTCTACCACAGGCTGCATGGGTTGTGTGCATAAATCAGTATCAGCTATCTTGAAGGCCAAGAAGAAAAAGGACAAACCATCTTAAAACTGGAAGACTCAGGTGACACGCCCAACACATAGCCCTTTCACCTGCCCAGTATGGCCCGTACAGAAGCCAGACAGGATGTGGTAAATGACTGTGGATTACCGGAAATTAAAGTGACTCCTCCATTGTACACAGCAATGTCTACTGTTACAGACTTGATGCTTCGTCTCATCCTGATGCTGGGTCTGTATCATTGTTTTGGATTTGGCCAATGCCTTTTTCTCCATTGCTATCATGCTTGATAGTTAGGACCAATTTGCCTTCACTTGGGAGGAGAGACAATGGACCTTCCAGATTGTGACACAAGGCTACCTGCATAGCCCCACTTTGTGTCATGGCTTCATGACCCAGGAATTGGCCACCTGGACCAAGCCACACTCTGTGTCAGTATTCCATTATACTGATATTATGTTAAGCTCTGTTTACCTGGCAGATTTGAAAGCCATTGTACACAGTCTGAAGGAAGTTTTGCTGGCCTGGGGGTGAGCTGTCCATAAAGACCAAAGTTCAGGGACCTGGCTTGTCTGTCAAATTCTTGGGGTGTTACCTGGTTGGGTAAGACAAAAGTAATTCCCAATGCCGTCATTGATAAAATCCAGGCATGCCCCAGATCCATGACAGTACACCAATTACAGGTATACGTGTGTTTATTGGGCTTTTGGGGATATACCTATTGCATCTAGCTACTCTGTTGTGCCCTACCAAATGACCCAAAAGGGCGCCATGTGGGACTTGTCAGACACATTGGAAGCTGCTTTTCAGGACTCAAACAGGACAGTCGCACAGGTGCAAGACCACAGTCATTAGCCCTATCCTGCCATTTACCTTAACACTGAATGTAGATGATATTGGGTTTGGCTGGGGCCAATTGCAAAAGCAAGGGAAGCAGAAGCCCCCACTAGATTTTGGATACAGTTTTAGAAAGGAGCTGAAAGCCAGTATTTCCTGATTGAGAAACAGCAGTGGTATATACTGCTCTGCATGCTTATGAACAGATCACAGAGCAGCAGACAGTGGAAGTATAGACCAAACATCAGATAGAAGGCTGGGTCTGTACATGGATGTTTTGTCGCAGGAGTACAGTAGCCCAGACCCCCACCCTCAACTGGGGGGACATACTTACAGCAGAGAGCCTCCTCAGCCAGCCCATGGCTTGGTAATCACTAGTTTTAATTTCCATCATATTCTTTCATCCGATTTTTTTCAAATTTTTGTCTTTCAATTAAGAATATGTACACATCTGTACATGTCTGTGTGTGTTTGTGTGTAAGACTTGAAAATTCCTCATTTCATTTATACTTGTCATGATTTTTCTGGCTCCTCCATCTCAAGTGTTACTTATCTCTCTCTGCCTCTCATCCTCTCATTTGGAAAACAGAGTGGTATGATACCTAACTTTTAAAAACATTATCATAAGTTAATACATAATCAAGATTCTTTAATATTATCTAAACACCTCTGTATATAAAATAGTTTTAAGATATAACAATTTTATTTATATGCATAAAGTACTAGAAAAATAAGTAGTAAATAAAGCACTTGTCCAATAAAAAATATTTAAGTGGAGTTTAGCCTGTTGGCAACAGAACTGGCAATAGTATTGATACAGTGACATGCACGTCACAGGCAACCGTACAGGATGATAGGTTATGGTACCTAGACCCCATACAGAAAGAAAAGAGGAGTTTCTGGCTGATGCCTGGTATGCCGATGGGTCCAGCTATGGCACAACCTCACAGTGGATGGCAGTCACTGTCCAGCATAGCACAGAAATCCTCTGGTTTGAAACCAAAACAGGCAGGTTGAGCCAATGCAGGGAGTTGTGGGCAGTGTGGCTACTTGTAATATATAAAAGCCCCTAGTGTTTGCATGAACAGTTGGGCTGTCTTGAGGGAGTTGACACACTGGCCAACAGCTTGGGAAGGCCAGGATTGGCAGATAGGGCACCGCCAAATGTGCTGACCTTGGTAAGACTTATGAGAGCATGGCCAAACAACTAACCATGTAGTATATCATGTTTCAGGACATAAGCCCCTCCTCTTGCCAGGGAATGACTTAACAGATGCCTTGAGTGGTAGGTGCTCTCTATGGGCTACCTTCTGCAGTAGCACCGTGGCATCCTAAGTAATAAGGAAACACAGAACCCCACACCATGCAAGCTGTAGCACAGCAGTGGCACCTGTACTTCACTCCAGCTAAATCAAAGGCCGTGGTAAAGGCATGTCCACAGTACACCCATTTAGCCTCTTGGAGGAAAAAGGTGCTCACAGAGCTTGGCAGGATACCGTGAGCACTCCACCCTCTGCAACAATGGCAGATGGATTATACTGGGCCCCTGCCTCTCTCACAGGGACACAGATATGCTTTGACTGCTGTAGATACAGCTATAGGTGTAGGCTTTGCTTACCCCATTTTCTCTGCTGAGCAAGCCCATACCATTAAGACATAGCAGTGGTCAACTATATGAGATGTTGTTAGGGATAGCATCTGACCAAGGGATCCATTTCACAAGGGTCCAGGTACAACAATGGGCCAAAGACAATGATATCAGAAGGTACTTCCACATACCCTATAGGCCGCATGTGCCCTATTGGTATGATTGAAAGGTATAGTGGGCTCCTAAAAACCAAACTGGCCTATCTGGCTCCAAAGTTCACTGGGTGGGTACAAGTCTTACCCCAGGCAGTTCAACTGCTCAATGACCAGCCCTGACATATGGGTGAAAGTCCACTGCATTGCTTTTTGTAAGCACAGATGGTCCATTTGCATATTGGAGCCTCAAAACAAGGTCCCAAGGTGATTAAAGGGGTCTTCCCAAATTGGAACCTATGTGGCTGGGAGTCTGCTATCAAGGGACTTGGGATTGGCCCACAGATTCCTTGGTGGGAAAATAGGTATTCCTTTTGGAGCCCTGAGGAGGCAGGGACTAAAACATGCCATAGAAGTAGAGCCCTGAATTTGAACACGGCTCTTAAGAGGCTCAAGGTGTTCTCCATCTGATAACAGGGCCACCATCCTGAAAGGAAGTGATATTGTGGTGTCCTTTCAAACAGGATAAGTCACACTAACAGCTTTGACTCTTGGGCAGACACACTGGTCCCTGTATACCAACAATTACATTGCTGGATATATACTAAACTCCCAACTGATGCTGCTGAAGGCCTCCCATGAAGGACCATGTTGGTGACTCTGCTCAACTAGACTGACAGACAGCAGCAAAACCAGACTAGCTCTGTCTGAGATCAGTAACACCAGGCTGTTGAGGCATTGATCCAGGAGCACAATCACCCCATAGGGACTGGAGCCTGTTATATACAATGGCTGGAGGTGAATGATGGGGAACCAAGTAATGTTACTGGATATAGCCCCACTTTGTATTCAACAGATGAATACATCAGTGGGGAACCACTCCACATCACATTACTGATAAATGATATAAACAGGTGGTGGGATGGCCATAAGCTCATCTATATAGCACCCACCAACTGGCCCACTGAAGAAACCTTGTGGGTCTGTGGTACCATGGGCTGGCTGTACCTACCCACATACTGCACAGGGCACTGCACATTGGGATTCTGATATATTTAGGGCACTATCAGATTCACCACCACAGACATACTCCACAATTGGGATGCTGCGTACTATAGGTGTCACCATATTCCATGGGTGGCCTGGTGGTTTTATCTGATGGCTTTGATGATACTGGGGCAGGGACCATGGACCTAACCCTTCAGATTAAAGCCCTTGCTCAAACATCATCCAGGCCCTCAATGTTGTGCACCAGGCTTTGATGTTGCTCATGGGTGAAGCTTCCAAAATGAGAAAGGTGGTTTTATAAAACCACACAACCCCTGATTTGCTAATGGTAGTAAAAGGAGGTACTTGCGCCCTCTTGAATATAGAATGTTACATTTATACCCCGACCACCAGACACAGGTACAAAAAGCCTTATAGAAAACAGATGTAGAGGTTTCTGCCACCCAGGCCTTACAACAAGACCTGCTCACCCAATGGTGGTAATACTTGGAAGCTGCCATTGGGTAGCCACAAACTGTGCTCTGGTGGCAATGGGCTTAGTGCTATTACACTGTTCCCTTTACTATTGTTGTGGTCTTTGTGTGCAGGGGTCAGCTCTATGGGCAGCTCAGAGGAAGCAATATTCTCCCAACCTTTGAGGGGGTGGGATGTAGGGAGCCAAAGCAGACTGCTTCAAAGCCTAGGGCACCTAAAGACACATAAGGACATGAGCCCACTGTTTGGCATAGGCACAACTGGCACAGACATACAACGGAATATATTTACATAAGCATGATTTAGCATAGACAATCACACATGTGCTACACCGTTATGACAGTACATACCTGTGAAGAATGCAAACCTTGAAAATGGTCATTATAGTATATGAGCCAAACAATATAGATTCTTGCTACTGTTATTGCTGATATCTTTTCCTTGGTGATCTCACCTGCAAAAATATCCTTTCAGCAACACCACCCCTCCCACCGACTCCAACAATACTGTATTTCAAAATCAGTACTGTTATAGACAACTGAGTTAGACAGAAATCAATATATAGTCAGAGAGGGTCCAAGCTCTCAAAGCAATCAGCAGAAAAAAATAAAGACATCAAAGCTGTGGCTGGAGGTGCATCCGAAGAAGCAAGGCCTTGAGATAATGTCACATTGGCCCAACTTGCATACTTCCCTAAGGGATGAACAGAAACCTGAAATTATTCTATAGTTAGTACCACCCAGTTCATTAAGTCCAGACATGCATCAGATACCTGGGAGGATGACCACTACACCTGGACCCATCCCTTCTCCAAAATGTTCCTCTTTTAGAGGTCATAAAGAAACCTTAAAGTGCTTGCCATATGACCTTGCTATGTGCTTCACTTCCATATTGGATCAAGCAGCCATACTTGTAGTCCTATTGATTAATTATAGTTTGAGTACATACACACACTGTAACATTGCTGTATAAATTACCTCTGACAAAGGGCCTCAGGGGTAACCCACTTGGGACCCTCCTGTCTCTCAGGAGCTATCCTCAATAAGTCTTTCTATTGTTAATCTCCCTTGTCCTCTGGAACTCATTCTTCAATTACAGGGGACCCAAACTCAGTACATCTGGCATCCAGCAGGTTGGGAATTATAGTTACATCACTGCAAATATGTACTCATAAAAACATATTCAAATGAAAATTTTTAAAAAATTAAAATCAGAGAGTGTGATGGCCCACAACTGTGATCCCAGCAATCTGGGAGGCTGAGGTAGGACTGCAAATTCAAGCCCAGTCTGGGCAATTTAATGAGTTAGTGACATTGTATCTCAAAATTAAGTTGGGTATAGTGGCAAATGCCTGTAGTCCTAGCACTTCAGAGGCTGAGGCAGAAGGATCACTATAAGTTCAAAAGTTCAAGGCCAGCCTGGGCTAATAGTAAGTTTGAGGCTAGCCTGAACTACATAGTGAAAAAGAGAGCAAGGGGCTTAGGAGTAGGGGTATAGCTTAGTGCAAAGGCCTGGGTTCAATGGCCAGTACCACAAAATGAATAAATGAATAAATAAATATCAGTATATTCTTTTGATTAAACAAAACAAATTCATTCTATAATAAAAAACCAAATGATCATCTCAAGAGATGTAGAAAAAGCATTTGAAAAAAATTTAACATACATTCCTGATAAAACAATGACAAAGACATGAGGAATGCAATGGGATTTCCACAATCTGAAAATAACTTCACAAAAACGTATAACATTGTTCTTAATGGTGAGTGTGGTTGAGTGCCTTTTTTCCTAAGATACAAGAACAAGGCAAAGGATGTTCTGTCCTGTAACTTCTATTCAGCACTTACTGCAGGTACTAACTCATGCAATAAGACAAGCATAAATAAAATAAATAAAGCAGTGAGAGTGAAAAAGAACCTAAACTGTCTCTATCCAGATAACAAAATCTATCAAGAAAATCATACTGAATATGCAAAAGTTGCCAGGCCTAATTGAGTTTAAAAAGTCAATTATTTTAATTAAACTAAATCAATTAAATCAATTGTATTCCTTAGAACTAAGTAATGGGAAATCAAAACTAAAAGCATAAAAACTATTTACAATATCAAAGGGATGTCTGATCTGTCCAAAAATGTACAAGATTGGCACACTAAAAATTTCAAAACACTCCCGGGAGACAATGTGCAATACGTAGAAATACATATTTCATATTCATGACTTACAAGACACAGTGTTTTTAAGGAGTCAATTCTGGGCTGCAGATGGTGGTACACACCTGTAATTCCTCCCTGTGAGTGGCTGACACAAAAGGATCACAAGTTTAAAACCGGCCTGGGCAATTTGGCAACTTTACAAATTCTTGTCTCAAAATAAAAACTAAGGAAGAAGAGGGGGCTGTGATTTTAACTCAGTAAGAAGATCCTGGGTTCAGTCCAGTTAGGAAGTGTCAGATAATGAGGATAGAGGCCTAACTGACCCCCTCTGGGAGCACAAAGGAGAAAGGTGGCAAGCTTTGCTCCTTTGGTAGTGTGCAGGCAGCAGGTAAGTTGCAAGTTCCAAGTAAAAGTCAACACAGCTGAGATCCAGTTGTTTACCTGGGCATGTAATATAGATAACAGGAGACAAATAAATCTTGTGCTACTCTAATTGCTTGCTTCTTTATCTAAGTGAAAAACTCGAGGTGAGTCAAATGCTCAGGGTTCTTTACCGAAGAGAGGCAAGAGCTCTCTGGTCCCTCTTTCTAAATTAATTGGGTCTTTTAGTTTTTCATCCTCATTTGCCTTGATCAAGGCCAAACTCGTAGGCTGGTTCTTACAAGGAAGAGAAGAAAGGAGAAAGAGAAGAAGGAAGAGAGGGAGAAAGGAATGGAGGGAAGAAGGAAGGCAGGAAGAAATTCATACAGAAATGCAAAAAAGACTTAGAACACTTAAAACAATTTTGAAAATGAACAAAGTTGGAAAATTTACATTTCTTGACTTCTAAATTTAAGCCACAGCAATGAAGACAGTGGGTTATTGGTTTCTAGATAAACAGATCAGCAGAACAAAATAGAGTCCGGCTGAGTACAGTGGCACATCCCTATAATCCCAGCACTGGGGAGGCTGAGACAGGAAAATGGCCATGAGGGCAGCCTGGATGACACAGTGAGTTCAAGGTCACCCTGAAATATGTAGCTAGACCCTTTCTTAAAAAAGAAAAAAAAAAAAAAAAAACTCCAAAAATAGGCCCACGCATGAATGGCCAAATGAGTTTTTAAAATTGCTTTCAGTCTATATTTAAAAAGTCACAATGGATATTTTATGTAAAAAATGTATCTGGTAAACAGAAACCCTGTTTTATACTACTGTCACATCTATTACAGCTTTTTTCCTTTCCAAATGTTCCAGTGAACGAACTTCAAACAACCACCGTTACCTTTTCCCACTTCACAGTGCAAGGGGGGATCCGAAATCGTCAATCTGTCACCCACATTTTGATGGTCTCACGTGCACGCTCTCGCTCTCACACACAGCCACATCCCTCCTGCAGCCGTTGCCTCGTTCTGCCACACCCGCCCAGTTGCAGGGCCTTCAGCTGGTGTCTTTGTGCATTTCTAGCCCCATCCCAGATCCAGGTACAGGCAGCCTGGCTGTCCAAAGACGGGCCTTACCTCCCGACCCCAACTGCTTAAAACGAGTAGCCAGACTCACCCCTACACAAAAGCACACATTGTACCCGGACGCGTCAGAGTCCTCCGAGGACAATCGAGCGCTATCTGGCCAGGTACTCATTACGTCCGGTCGGGCGGTTACTAGATCCCGAACAACATCTTTCCAAGTCAGTTCAGCCATTTCTCTGTGCTTGCAGGGCACTACGTTTCCCAGAATGCACTGCAATATTCCCGCGAGATCCTTACTATCCAAGAGTGCTTTTCCGAGCGGAAGTAGGCATCATGGAGGATTTCCTTGGTATGATTAACAGTTTGAAAGAAAACTTCTTTCAGAACCTGTTTGTTGTACCCTGAAACTTTCCAATATTTTTCCCTCACGAAGCATTTTGCTTAACATCAGGCATCTGGCAAAGAGCGACTGCACGACTCAGCTCCAAGAACAGTTAATGTCCAGCGCTGGACTACATTTCCCGGGGTCCTTTGCAGCCAGAGCGCTCCAGTGGATCTCAGCCCCCTCCTGCTGCGAATATGGGATGGGAAAGTTTCCCACAGCTTCCTGAATGAGGCTTCTAGGAGCACTCCAGGACAAAGACCTGGACAAAGGGTAACGACCGAATAGGGTGTGGGAATGTCACCTAAAGATGTCCTGGGACTTGCCCCAAAGAAGAAAGGAACTTCAACTAAGACTGCCAAATATTTTCTCCCTCTTCCCCCGCCCCGCTCCACCTATGTCTCTCCTCCCTCTCCCTACCTCCGTCTTCCCCTCGCCCCCTCTCTGTGCATGTGTGTACTGAGCATTGAGCCCACGATTTTTGTACACAGCTACATTCAGAGCCCTTCCTTATTTCGACAGTCTCATAAGTCGCGAGGTTGCTCATGCTGTGCTGGAATCTGCCTCCATCTCCAGAGTACTGGAATTACAGGTGCTTAACACTACACTAATTTCTGCTCCGTAAAAGTGGGTCATACATTCAATTAAACTAGTTTAACCAGAGGTGACCCCAGGGACTTTGTGCTGTAACTAGGCATATGTTTGTTCTAAGTAAGTCTTAAAAATGCATTGTGTTTAAGGAAATGAACGCAGAACCTTACTCTCAGTGGAATGCTGGTGAGACAGCGCAGTTGTGTCCAAAAGAAAAGAACGGTAAACTTGAAGGCCAGGTTTGGCCAAGAGACGGTCCCAGGGATAGTTAAACAATTAAGTTCTAACTTATGTGTACTTTGCCCCCCCCCGTTTCCGCTTCTGCTCTTTGTAAAGAAAAGACTCATAAAAAGCCAGAGAAAATTATGATCGAGGTTTCAGTCCTAGATACTGTGCCCAGCCCCCTCCCCTAACTTTGTCCATCTCGTTTTTCGGGACTTGTCTCCTCATAGAAACCAATATCAGTTAACTTCATAGAAAAGACTTTCAGGACATCAATAAGAAATATAAAAGGTTTTATTAAGCAAAGCTGAAGAGTACACACAGATGAGGCTCTGAAGGGAGAGAGATATACTATGGTCTGGGGTTGGGTATATATACACATGTGTGTATATACATACTGTATATACACACATGTGTGTATATACATATATATAGTCTTTGAGGTTTGCCTTAAAATGGGTGATCTAAAATGATCTAAAATGTTTCACCTAAAAACATTCTTTGAGTGTGTTTTTTCATTTTAAGAACAGGTTGTTCCTGGCAAGCATGAGGTCGTGAGTTCAATCCCCGGTACCAAAAAAAAAAAAAAAAAAGAACAGGTTGTTGTCCTTTACCTTATTATCAACTAGGTTAATTTATGAATCCAGTGAAGTTGCAGGCTTCCTTAAAAAATAATTTAAAGTTAAGATTTTCCTTGTCTCCTTTCTACCTATCATTTTATTCTATCCTACCTCAGGAAGACTCTTAGTATTAGCTGTATTAGCAGCTCTTAAATACATTCAGTTGTCTCTTGGAGCCGGGAATGTACCTCAGCAGCCCAGCGCAAATTCCTGAGTTCAGTTCCAAGTACCCAAAAAGAAGTTCTTATTTGAAGAATTTAATCTATCCACATTTAATGTTGTTACTAATAACTTTATTCTATGGTGTGTGTTTCCTTTTTTCTCCTTACTTTGTATTAGATTGATTTTGTTTTAGAATGTCTATATTTTTCTTTTCTTTTTTTCTTTTTCTTTTTTGGTACTCACGGGATCAAACTCACGACTTGCCTGGCAGGCGCTTGTGCCACTGAGCTAAACCCCCCAGCCCTAGAATTTCTATATTTTTCTGTACTAGTTTGTATCTTCTTTTGTTTTGCTTTTTAAATATTTTTTGTCTTTTTTGAGATAGCATTTCACTATGCAGTTCAAGTTGGCCTTGAACTCACTTTGTAGCACCAGCTGGCCTCAAACTCACAGCTATCCTCCCACCTCAGCCTCCCGAGTGTTGGAATTGCAGGCATGGCGGCCATTTCTTTTGTTTGTTTATTTATTTATTTTTATTTTGGCACAACTGGGGATCAAACCTAGGGCACTGCAACACTGAGCTACACCCCATCTCTTTTACAAATGTTTGTGTATTTTGAGACAGATCTCACTAAATTGCCCAGGCTGTGATCCCTGTGCTTCAATCTCCGTAAATGTTGACTTTACATGCATGTGGCACTGAACCTACATGTGGGTTCTTTTACTCATTACTCCAGGACTTTCAACTTTTATGCCTATGAGGTCCACATTTTCCAGCACTCTTATTCTCTCAAAGAATGTATTAAGTTTCATTTACCCTCTTAACTTAGACTTTTAATACAAGGGATTTACATGTTCGTTAAATATTTTATTTTAAAAATCTCTCTGATTTGTATGATGTTGTCAGATATCCAATTCCCAATTTTTACAATGTCCTGTTCCAGATACTGTGGGGTCTGCCTAGAAGTCTCCAGGCATTGACTTAATCCAGCAGCCACCTCAGATTCCAGGATAGACAGAGCCTTACAGAGCAGCCCTCCATGAGACCACCCTCAACCTACAAGCAAGAACACTCATCTTAATGAGAATCAGATTGTATCCTAAAGTCTTAAGGATTTCTGCAGAAACAGTTTACAGAACCAGTGCTGAGATCAAGTTGCTGTAATCCAGCTTGACCAGAATTACATACCTTGCAATAGTGCAAACCCCTAACCCCTTGACCTTGTTTCCCCCTACCTATTTTTTTTTTTTTTTTTTGTAATGGGAATTGAACTCATGACCTCACATTTGCCAGGCAGGCGCTTATGCCACTGAGCTAAATCCCTAGCCCCCACCCTTTTATTTTTATTTTTTGGAGACTGAGCTTCCTCTGTAATTTGGGCTGACCTGAAACTCACCTTGTAGCTCAGGCTGGCCTTGAACGCATGGTGATCCTCATGCGGTGTCTCCCTAGTGCTGGGATTACAGCCATGTGCCATCACACCCAGTTTGTTTCCCTTTTCCACACAATGCTAAAGTTCTTGTCCCTGGAAAACAGATTTTTTTTTTTTGAGATAGGATTTCTGTAATTCAAACTGGTTTTGAACTCATTATGTAGCCCAGACTAGCCACAGATTTGCAGCTATCTATCCTCTTGCCTCAGCCCAGGCTTGTGCCACCATTCCTGGCTGATAGATTTTGAACTCTTACCTATGCTTTCAGCGTGGCCGTGCTAATTAAAGCTCCTTTCCTGCCTTTCATCACTATTCATTTTCTTGATTGGTGTTTTGGAACCTTTATGGGGTTTTTAAGATGCTGGTGTCTCCCGTTAGAGATGGTTTCTAGGTTCTTTCTGTCTTGATCAAATAATAGAGAAGAGCCAGACATGGTGGCACATGCCTGTAATCCCAACACTTGGGAGGCTGAGGCAGGAGGATTGTTGAGTTTAAGGCCAGCCTGGGCTATACAGTGAGTTCAAGGCCAGTCTGAACTACACAGTGAGACCCTATCTCAATAAATAAATAAATACATACATACATACATACATACATATATACACCACTACTGAGAGAATGAGAACATACGGGGCAGGATATAGAGCACAAGTGCCTGTCTGGCAAGTGCAAGGTCCTAAATTCAATCCGCAATATCAAAAACAAAAAACAAAAAAAAACCAAGAAACGCAATCCAATCATGAGAAGCTTGTCGATTTTTTAAAAGTTACTTTTTCTATGTTTTATAAGCTGGAGCTATCACAGGGAACAAGGGGAGAATGTCTGCCCTCAAAAACTAACTAGTCCAGCTTCATTAGCATCTCCTGTTCCACCTAGGACACAGTCTGTTTTGTTTGTTTGAGATGGGATTCTTGTTGTTTCAGGTTGCTGTCCATCTCTAGACCCGTCTGGTTCACCCTCCTGCGTGCTGGGATTACAGGATTGTGGCACCACACCAGGCTTGGAAACACTCTCTTAAAACACTGGCACCACAGAACCGCCTAGTTCGGAGGCACTTGGCTGTAACCTTTCTCCTTTCCTTGCGCTTGCGCTTGTGCCCTGCTAGTATATTAGAACTAAAATCTGGAGGAAGGGGTGTTTGCGATGTCCTTGCTTCCGCTGCTTTCCCTGGGGCATTTTGGACCCCAGCCTGTTTTCCCCACAAGCCACTGCGGCCTCGGATATTTAGACTTCAACTACATTTCCCAGAAGGCGACGGGCGCGCTAGGTCTATAGCTTTCCTTCTTTCTTTGCGTGGTTTTTGAGCTTTTCAGGGTGAGTTAAACTTCTTCCAGAATACCATAAACTAAAGGTGCTCGCCGACAGGGCTCTGAGAAACCGGATTAAATTGGAGCCAGACCCGAATCTCCCGGGGCTGGAAAAAGCCCTTTGAAGAACGGAAAACCGCAGTATGGACGGCTGTTTGTAAACCGAAATCCAAGGCCAGTGTATTCATGAACAGGGGAGCGTAGTTGTGTGCCTGTGTATGTCAGATGGGAAACGTTGGAAACCTTGTAAGAGAGAGTGAGAGACAAGCAGACAGGCACATAGAAAGTTGCGAGCAGGAGGGCTGCGACATGCCTGTTTGCTTCTGCGCTTTTGCGGCAGGTGAGTGGCTGTGCTCGCGTCACGGGGCGGTGAGGTACGTGCCTGTTACGTGTGCGTCGACTGCTGTGGCAGTGTGTGTCACGGTGATCTGTTGTAGGTTCCCTGCTGTTTCCTTTGCCTCCTCTCCTAACAGCTACTAGGGTCTGACAGGGAGAAATGTCTGCAAGAACAAACTCTACTAAAACCTAGAGTTTTCCAGCAATTAGGCATTGCCTTGCTCTTGGATTGGGAATGCCTGAGACTTCGTTCTTTGGGAAACCTGTGGGCCAGCTAGCTACATGTCTCAGAACCTCAGCTTTCCCAGAGCTCGGAAGCCAGGAATCTGCGTGAACCTACGTGGATTCGGTCCAGCTTCTCTTGCCTTTGTCTGCTTATGAGCAGGGGGCATGTGGACCTGCAGGAGGTTGGAACTAAGTCTTTCTGTCTCAGAAAAGCCATGACTCATGACTTCTTTCTCCCTCTCTGGTTCTGCCATTTCCCCGAAGAAGGATCCTGACATAAAGTTGTTTGACATTTAAAAATCGATGTGTAGGTTAGCTGGGTTGGTGGTGGATCACAACTAAAAAATAGTAATGAAACAGGATTATGTAATATGACATACCTTTTGAATGTATTGATATTGTGTGACCAATCCCTTTGTAAATGATTTAATCATATTGTATTCTATTTTTAATCTTAATTTTCTAATCGTAGTATATCTGAAATATTTTCCATATCCTTAAGTATGTTTCCTTACTTGCATTATACTACTTTATGTTCTGTTACATGTATGTTCCTAACACAGAACGAGGCCTATGTAATTTCTATGTTGTGTTATCTCCATTTATTGACCAACTTCAACTGATGTGATGCCCATGAAACAGGCACTATATTGAATTATGATCCCTCTTTCAGTTTTAGGACGTGGCAGTGAAGACAGGTGGATCTACTCATGGAGAAACTGCAAGCCCAGTCCCACTTGGGGATGTGGGTTCACTACAGCAGTGACTGTGTACTCTGCAACTACCTTTGTGTAACTGAGTTGCTTGGGTTTAGAGGACAGCTCAGATTTATCTTCTGTTTTTCCTGAAATTCTATGCACAGCTGTAGGGGACTAATACTGGAAGGAGAAATGGAAAAGCAGAAAGATTTTATTGAATTAGATTGTATTAGAAACATTAAAACATTTTTTCTTCTATCAGCTCTAGATTCTCAGGAATTTAAAGTTTTTCCAGTACTGGACCATTGAGGAAGACTGACTAGAGCTCACATGTCTAAAACCATGATCTGTGTAAGTTGATTATTTTTTTCTGTTTCCTTGCAATATTGAGATTTTAGGTAAGGTAGATTTTTAAAAAAATTAACCTAGAACTTCCTACTTAAGAAGCCTCATTCAGTTATCTGCTCTCTTTCTCCTAATGCAGTGAACAGTGATAGCAAATAACTTTGCTTCCTGAAATGTCCACAATAAAATGAACTGTTACACAGCTGTTACAAAATTTATTTGTATAAGCAAAAGTACTTATGATATGCTCTGACATAAATGCTGAGCTTAAAGCTCATGGAACTACTGAGATTTTTAAAAAAAATTTTGCCAAAGCTTTTATTTATTTATTTATTTATTTTAAAGAGAATAAAATCAAACAAAATAAAACAATAAAATCAACCAAAACAAAACAGTGACTTCAAAACAAGGACTTCAAAACAGGACTTCAAAACAAGATAATAGGAAATCAACAATGGCTACCATAATATATCTTGTTATCTTCAAACTAGCTGCCCATACCATCAGATATAATAAAATCAAACAAAACAAAACAGAATAAAACCAAACCAAACAAAAATAAAACCAAGCAAAACAATAAAAATGATACAGGACTTTAAAACAAGATAATAGGGAATTAATAAATGACTACCACTTTCAGAAGGAAATCCCCCATAGTTGCTATATTGCATATTATTATCCTCTAAATAGATGCTCAGACTACAGGTTTTAGGCCTGCAGAGTCAATCAAACAATACAAGCATTAAGTTGTTTTTTAACTTGAGTAGCTATCATCTCAGCGTGTGTTTCTCAGCCAGTTGCTTACAGTGCAGAGCTCTTCTTGTCTCCCAGCCCACATATCAGTTGGCTCATAGAAAGGTTGGCTTCTTGTGTTTTTTTTGGGGGGGGGCAGTAATCAGGGATCAAACTTGACCTCGAGCTTGCCAGGCAGGTACTTATGCTGCTAAGCTAAATCCCTGGCTCTCCAAAGCTTTTTTTTAATATGGAGATTTTTATATTAAATTTGGGAAGGACCCGTATTTTGTTTTTAAACTATTAAAGGGAAAACATTGTAGTTCAGAAATTAACATTTAGTGAAAATTTATGTATCATACCACTAACAAACTAATTGTTTTGGGACTGGGGATTTAGCTCAGCAGCCTAAGTGCAAATTTAAGGTCATGAGTTTGATCCCTGGTACAAAAAAACAAAACTAAACTAAACTAAACTAATTGTTTCTAATACTTTATTGAATACAGAAACTTGAATTTTATTATTTTATTTAATCCATTCCTCAGCAAACCTAAACTTCTTTTTTTTGAGACAGTGTCTCTCTATTTCAGGCTGGCCTTGGCTGGCCTCAAACTCACAGTGATCCTCTTGCCTCAGCCTCCCAAGTTCTAGGATTGTAAGTGTGTGCCACCGCACCTGGCTAAACCTAAACTATTGTGGCAATCCTTGATATACAGAAAGCTTTGTGTGCAGCAACAGTATTCTTCAGGAGTAAGTAGACATGCAGTTTAGTCTATTACTACTCATTAGCCAGTTGTACAATATTATACCTTTCTTTTCATGTATTTGTTTATTGTCTTTCCTTTTTGAAATGTTATAATACGTATGTTTGTAGTTTCAGGAATTAGTGACATTCGGGGATGTGGCTATAGACTTTTCTCAGCAGGAGTGGGAATACCTGGACCCTAGACAGAGGGACTTATATAGGGATGTGATGCTGGAGAACTATAGGAACCTCATCTCTCTGGGTAAGTATATTTACTGCAAGCAATTTAAAATGTGATCTGTGATAGTTTGCCTTTCAATACAAGGGATTCCAAGGCTATATTGCAAGATATACACTGATTTCTTCTGTTCATAGAGGACAATTTGAGGTCTATCAATTGAGAGGTTCTGCCTGTAAGCACTATCATCTTCCCTATCATTTAGTGATATTCCCTTCTCCTTCTGACTCTTACAAGTGCCTACCTTATTTAATATACAAGGGCCCAGATTCCAGGTTATAATTCTTTATATTTAATGAATAATCACTGTGCAGGATATCTGGTTTCCCATTGCGTTATTCTAAAAATTCCTGCAGTTGTCCTCTTTTGTACTACAAGGACAAAGTTAGATGCATATTCCTGATTTGCTGTGAGTATGAGAAGAGCCTTTGACTTACACAGCAGTGAGTAGGGTGAACAGTATTCATTTAAAATGAAATAATCTGCATTTTATTTCCTGCAGTGAATTTTTATAACACGGTTAAAAGTTTCAATTCATGAACTTTGCATTTAGTACAGACTGAAAATTTTGTAAGCCAGTCAGGATAACATTTTGATGGGAGCAGAGAGGGTGCTGCTCAGGATTAAACTCAAGACTTCAGGCAAGTCTTCTACCCCTGCGCTTGTTTTAACTTTTATTTTGAGATAATAAGTTCCCCATGCTGATGAGTTCCCCAGGCTGGTCTGAAACTTGCAATCTCAGCCTCCCAGTAGCTGGGATCACAGGTGTGCACCACTACACCTGGCAGAATGCTTCTTGTTAGCTCTTACGGAAATTAGATTTTTGTATCCCAGGTACTCTTCTAGTAATCATCAAATAACTATACTATGATAATGTAATATAGACATATCAGTTGTTAGTACTGTAGAATAGTGAGCTGAAGTGACATGACCGAAGTCCTGAGATTGGTAAATTTAAGAGGAAGAATTTGTGCCAAAGCTATCTGCCTCCAGAGACTTTTACACTGTTTAACTTTCTCTTCAGAGATAGATCCTGGCTAAGAGTGCTTATAGTTCCAGCTATTGAGGAAGCTGAAGAGTGCTTGAACCTAGACGTTTGAGTCCCACGTGGGCAATATTGTGTGAACTTACCTCAAAAAAAAAAAAAAAAAAAAAAAAAAGAAGAAGACTTTAAAATAAAGTTTCACCATACCTGTGTTATTTCTTAAGTTACTTTACTTTCCACAAATGTAGGTGGGAGATCAAATCTGAGGACAAAGCACTGAGTTACATCCCCAGCTCCTTTAAAATTGTGTTTTTCTTTGGAAGCTGAGTGTGATGGTGCATACCTGTAATCCTACCATCTGGGGGGGCTAAGGTAGGAGAATGGCCCCAAGACCCTGTCTCAAAAAGACCTTACTCAAAATTTTAAAATTTTGATCAAAGTAATATTAAATTGCCCAATTGAGACAAATTTTGATAGTCCTGCCTCACCCTTTTAAATAGCAGGGATTATAGGTATAAGCTATTATGGCTGGTTCTGTCTTTTATCTGAAGTCTTTATCAGGAACATTTAACCATTAGCTTATTGCAGATATTGTTTGATCAACTTTTCATGCCTATATTTTGTAATAAGAACTACTGCTTTGAAGAGAATATGCAATGTACTACCCATTTCGTTTTGAAATTTTGTACCATTGTTTTTATTATTATTTTTCTTTAAAATTAAAAAAAACACTAAAACTCAAAGGTTTCTGTGACTTTATTTTTATGACATTTAATTTCTTGTGAACAGGACAATCCATTTCTAAACCAGAAGTGATTGATTTATTGGAGCAAGGCAAGGAGCCCTGGGTGATTCTGAGGGAAAAAACACAAAGACCCTACACAGGTAAGGAAAGTAAAGAGAACAGCCAGAGCTGTAACAGCCTACTAGATAAGGGAGAGGAGACACTTGTTCGTATTATTGTTATCAAGCCCCCTCCCAAGGTACCAAGGTTGTGGAACACAGGCCTGTGATCTCAGGAGAAAATAAAAGATCTCAACAGGATCAATGGAAGAAGCTTCAACTTTACCGTATTTACCAGTCATTATACTTCTCATGTTTCAAACTCATTTTCAGTGATGGAGCTTGCTTTTGTCTTTGCACTATTTCAACTGATCAGTGACTTTTTCAGTGTCCATTTTACTTAACACATAAACACACAGACACAGTGTAGAGGTAGTAAATAAAACTTGTCAAATCCTGGTATGTATGGAGTTTACATTATATTAGAGTGAGTAGATATGAAGATGGATAGGTAGCAGATAACATTAGTGAATGAAATCAGCTAGGATGGAATGTAAGCAAAGGTTGGTGATTATATTTATTCATTCACTTATTTTGTAGTACTGGGCATTGAACTCAGGTATTTGCCCTGAGCTACATCCCAGGTCTTTTTAAAAATTCTTCATTTTGTGACAGGGTCTCACTAACGTAGCTAAGTTACCCAGGCTAGGGCGGAATTTGAGATCCTACTGCCTCAACCTTCCTGAGTACTGGGATTATAGGTCTGGGCCACCATGCCCAGTTAGGTTGGGGCACTTTGGATATGAAGGCTGGGGATGACTTCTCTGGAATGGTAATATCTGAGAAAGGACATGATGTTAGGACATAGGTCTTGTGTTTATCTGGAGGTGAATATTCTGCAGTCAAATGCTCTACCCCTGAGCTATACCCCCAGCTCTGGAGGTGAATATTTTAAGGTGAATAAAATCTTAGGGGAAGTTTGCTGGGGCAATCAGGAGAAAGAATGTGCAGAGTAGAGCAAAAACAGGAGAATTACATGAGTTTAAAGAGCACCAAATAGACTATAGTAGAGACCCTGAGAGGAGACCAATTTTAAAAAAAGTGAATTTAGAGCTATTATGACACATTCCTCTAATCTCATCACTCTGGAAGGTGATGCTGGAGGATTGCAAGTTCCAGCCCAACCTGGGCGACTTAGGGAGACCCTGTCTCAAAATAGTAGTATCAAATGGAGCAGGGATGTACTCAATGCAAAGGCGTTGGGTTCAATCCCCAGTAACCCCCACCAAAAAAAAAAGACTTTAGGGCTGGTGAGTGATATAGTGCAATAGTAAAGTACCTGCCTGTCAAGTCCCTGGCAAGAATTCCCCTGTACCACTGAAAGAAAAAAATAGAATTTTTACTGTTAGGAATCAGATCACATGAATTGTTGAATTCGAATTATTAGTAATAAGAATGGAGAATGCTTATAATCAGTGATACAATTTGTTTTTTATTTTATTTTATTTTATTTTATTTTATTTTATTTTTATTTTTAAGAGAATAAAACCAAGCAAAATAAAACAGAAGAACACCAATCAAAACAAACCAGTGTAAGTGACACAGGATTTTCATTTTTTATTTTAATTTATTACAAAAAATGCTAGAGAACATAAGATTAAATAAACATAGCACTACACCCAGGTCAAGAGTTAAAACATTTTTAACATTTAATAAAATGTGAGAGTTATAGAAAGATTATAATAATGATATACTAGATTCTTTTATACCCTTTAAGCAGTGTTTTTAAACAAAGAGAAGTTTTAGAGTCAACTTTAAAGCCCTTATGTCTCTTCCCAATTGCCATCTTATCCTTCCTAAGTGTAACTGTTGTTCTGATTTTTTTTTTTTTTTTGCCACTCTGGGAATTGAACCTAGTGGCCTTGCACATGCCAGATAAGCTCTGTAGCACTGAGCTATGCTCTCAGCTGCAATATAGTGATTTTGTTTTGTTTTGTTTTGTTCTGTTTTTTTGAGACAAGGTTTCACTGTGTAGTTCTGTCTGGCCTTGAACTCACTGTGTAGTCCAAGGTAGCCTTGAACTCACAGTGTCCCTCCTGCTTCAGCCTCCCAAGTGCTGAGATTATAGGTATGGGCCATTAAGCCCAGTTTAGGTCTAAAAGTCTTTATGGTTAGATGAAACACAAGAAATAGGAGGAAAATAACACCACAAAGAAATGGCTCAGCCTGAACAATGTAGTGGTCCCAGCTAATACATTCGATGTGGTTTCTTTGCTCCTTTATATTTTTTGGATATGGTTATGGTATTTGCAGGATCAAAAGCAATGAATTGCTGTTAATTGGTATTGGATAAAGGAGCCTCATTTTTTATTATGGCAGCTTGCTATTTTTGTAACATAGTGATTGTGTTGAACACAATTACAATTATGGTAAATAGTAATCAATCTTCCCTTCTTCCTAGACGTGCAATCCCATAATTAAATATCAGTGTCGATATCCTGAGCAATGTTTGGTACTGCATCTCTTTGCAGTGGTCCTGTGTTTTGGTTGTGATCCAAAACCTTGAAGCACCTCCCTTCTTCAGTGGAGCATTTAACTGTTCAAACATGACAGATTTGGTAAAATACTCAATTATCTCTGTATGAATCCCCCCGTTTTTTTCCCTGTAGTTAGTTGGTTTTTCCCCCCAACTTTATATTTTTGTTTTGTTTTTTCTGGGAGTCAAACTCAGAGCCTTGTGATTACAAGGCAGGCACCATACCACTGAGTTATATCCCCAGCCCTCCTCCAGACTTTTATTTATTTTTTTCAAATCCATTTTATTTCAAAGAGAAAATAAATAAATAAAATGAAATTTTAAAACATATCAATCAGGGGGCAACAATGGTACCTACATTGCACATCTCCAAATCATTCAACCATAGCACAAGACATCAGCATTCAGTTGTCCACACAATAACACCACAAATCTTTCTCTTCAGTGAACTCAGAGAAATCAGTAGTATAACTATCAACTATTTTTATATATGTATATTTGTATACATATGTTGTTTCTTTCAGCTTCTCACACTGGTGAAACAATACAATGTTTACACATGCTTGTCTGATTTATTTCACTTAGGAGTATGGTCTCAAGTTGCATCCATTTACCTATAAAAGTCTCCAGTCTATCCTTCTTTATGACTGAGTAGTACTCCATTGTATAAAATACCACATCTTTTTTTATCCATTCCTTAGTCATTGGACATTTAGGTTATTTACAAGATCTAGCTATTACAAATTATGCTGTTAAACACATAGGTGCACATATGTCATTGTGGTATGTTGTTTTGAATTCTTTTGGGAAGATACCCAGAAGGGGAATAGCTGGGTCAAATGGGACCTCTACTTCTAGTTTTTTGAGGAATTTTCACGTTGATTTCCACAGTGGTTGCACCAGTCTACATTCCCACCAACAGTGGAGAAGGATTCCTTTTTCCCTACATCCCCTCCAGCATTTGCTGTTGGTAGATTTCTTGATTATAGCCGTTCTTCCTGTGGTCAGATAGAATCTCAGTGTTGTTTCAATTTGCATCTCTCAAATGAACAGTAATGTTGAATATTTTTTCACATGTTGCTCTGCTGCTCATATTTCTTCATCTGAGAAGTGTGTATTCATCTTAGATGCCCATTTTTGGATTGGGTCTTTAAATCTGGGAGGACTGATTTTTTTTGAGTTCTTTATATGTTCTCGATAGTAATCCTTTGTCTGAGGTACAGCTGGAAAACATTTGTTCCCACATTGTGGATTGTCTTCACTCTGTTGGTAGTTTCTCTTGCTGTGTAAAAGCTTTTCAATAGGATGAGATACCAGTTGTTAATTCTTTGTGATGGTTCCTGTACAATCATCCCCCAGACTTTTAAAAAATTTTTTAGCTGATGTTTATAAAGAGAGTGAGTTCTTACAAACTATGGTGCTAATGTAAGGAAATCTTATCTAAGAAAGTGCATTTCTTTACAAAACTATGTTATATGTCTTTTGGACCATGTATTGGAAAAGTAGAATCAAATCTCAAATAATGACTTTTTATTTATATCTTCTAGTGTTATAGATGTAGGACAGTACTGTATCATACCTTATGGTACATAATAGTGACTGGGCTTTGTCAGAGCTGTTTGTAATGAAGTTAGTCTAGAAGGGTTTCTTTCCAGATGATGTTTGAGAAGTTAATTTTTAAAAAATTAAGTGCCAGGTACCACAATAGTAATAGAACTTTGCTGGTTTTTAGGGTTTTATTTATTTTTTTAATGGAGTGTACTAGACATCTATATACTTTTGTTCAGATGACTGTAGAACCAGGAAATGCTATTGCTGCTGTTGATGCAGAACATACTTTTGCTGAGATTTATAGAGAGAGTTTGCCAAAAAATGGATACACACTTCAGCAGTTACTGCTAATTAATGTCTGAAAGCTCTTGGCCACCATGTTGAGCACCCCTTGTTATAGTAGAGGCCAAATGTAACTTGCATTAATCTCATGATGGCTCAGTAAATTTAGTATTAAAATATTAATACAAATTTTTCTTTTCCTGAAGGGTATATACATATTTTGGCAATCTCACTCTCTCTGTGTACATATATATATGTATATATATGATATATAATATAATCATATACATGATTTTTGGGAACTTGTACTGTGCTGCCAACTTGGAAATAGTATCCCAGTTTACTATTGTGTTGCTCGCATTTTACAGAAATTAACAGCCATATTGGTCTAGAAACTTAACATTTTTCCATTTGTTCAGGAGTAATGTACTATATTAAATATATAAGGTCTTATCTATGTGAGTTTGAGTACAGGAACTAATAAAGTATTGTGTAAATAATGAAAAACCTAAGCAGTGCCTTTAGTTCTAGCTACTTGGAAGGCTGAAGAGGAGGATGGCTTAAACCCCATAGTAAAAGTTGATCCTGTTTCAAAAAAAGAAAAAAAAGCTAAAAAACAAAAACATTTAAGCAATTAAGAAACTGTTGATAGTGGCAAATGGTAGGCTTTATTCATACTTCACCAGTTTTTCTAGTAATATTTTTCTCTTCTTCTGGAACTTATAGAATACCATCTTAGTTTTTCTTTCCTGTCACTACTGGGGCTTGGATCTAGGACCTTTGCACTAAATTACATCCCCAGCCCTTTTTAAATTTGTTTATTTTTGAAACAGTGTCTTGCTAAATTGCCCAGGTTAGGCTCAAACCTGGGATTCTCCTCAGCCTCCCAGAGTGCCAGGATTACAGGGGTGCACCACCATGACTGGTGCTATCTTTTGAATCAGTGTGTTTCCTTTATCTGTTTTCCAACCTATTGACAGTTTCATGAACTTTCCTGTCTGTCATGTTCTTGACATTTTTTAAGAGAACAGTTATATAGACTATTCCTCAGCCTGATGTGCCTGGTAACTTTTTATAAGTAAATTGTATTTATTTTTGCTAATTGCCTCAGAGCAAAATGTGGTGTTCTTTTTGGCTCATTGTATCAGTGAAATGTGGATGTGTGTTATTACTGGTCCTGTCAACATTGATCACTTGTTAAGGGATGTTTGTTGGGTTTCTCCACAGTAAAATTACTATTTCCTTTATTTACACATATCTTGGGAGAAATACTCTAAGACAAAACACACCTTCAACTTTCTCCTGTTTTTAGCATCCACCAGTGAATTTTGCTTGTATCAGTTTTTACTTAAATATTTGCATAATATTGAAGTATTTCCCTACATTTGTTCTATAGGGAGAACATTGGGACAATTCTTCTCCATTGTCATTTATTTATTCAATTATTGATATACAGACTCATAGATACATATTTTATTTCATGTCTTATAGTCCAGAACTTTTATGATTTTTGTTCAGCTCTGGCCTTTGGGGGCTGTTTCTGGTTGACTTTTGTGCCTTTTCAACCTGTATCCCTCCCCGGTGGGCACTTCTTACTTTCTGACACTACATGGTGTTACTCTAGAACCAGCTGATATTTTTCCTGTTTCAGTCCTAGAATCAGTCAATTCTTCAAAGATACTAACTCCTCTTTTTATCTACCCCTCTTTGGAGAATGGCATTTAAAAATCGATATCTAGACACTAGGAGTGTTAAGTGAGTAAGCACAAAGATTGCTTCCTGTATTCCCCAGGCTCAGCTACTGAGAGTCACAGTAGGCCACTCTGATGCTAAAGTAAAAATTTACAGTAGAAAAGTAAAGGATGTGCTTGTAGAACCCTGCGTTATGCTCTCTGGGTTACTAATATTACTTGGAATTCACTTGTAATAAAGATTTGGGTTTTTCCCCCAATTACTATAGACTCATAATTATTTTATACTTCTGTTATACTGGAATATTATGTTATTTTCCCCCATAGTCTTCCAATGTTGAACATTGGTAGCTTTTTTCATTTGGTTTCTGTTTAAGAAGAATCGTTTCCCTTAAAAACCCTATTCCTTGGTTTATCTTGTTTTCATCCTTTGTTGCTCTTAGGCTGAGCAGTTTCTCCCAGGAGCCCTTGTACCTTTCATTGGAAGGTGATATTTTTGAGATAGGGTCTCACTATGCATTTTAGTCTGATCTTGAATTCATTATGTAGCCCAGGCTGGCCTTAAACTGGTGATGATCTCCTGCCTCAGTCTCCCAGGTGCTGGGATTACAGGCCTGTGCCTGGCATCTTCGTACCTATTTTAAGAAGTTTGGGACTTGTTAGGTAATTTTTTTTTTTACTTTTTTTTTTTTATTTAAAAGAGTTGTTAGGTAATTTTTAAAAATCCTGTTATGATTTTTAAAATTTTTGTTGACTTGATCAACTACAGCCATTTGATTATTTCAAAGCATAATTCCATTGGAAAACTTAGGAAAATATATATGATTTTTACTAATTATAAAATTTTTAGAAAAAAATTTTATAGTGTATGATTTGCTGATACAAATGCTAAAAATTGTTTTCTAGACAGTCATTATGGATTTATTTTTCATTTGCTTACTTAATCCAACATAATTAATTTTTACAGCTCAAACTCAGACATATGTTCTTAACAGAGCCATAAATTGTTTAATTCTTTGACCTAAGAGTCTAAGATTTATCTTGTGTTTTCCCTGCCCCCATTCTTGGAATCAACCATTTCTTTGAAGAGTTCCTCACGATAGTGGGAAGTAGTAAGAAATAATGGTGTGGGTCAAGGATTTAGGGGGAGGCACTGGGGATTGAACTTACAACCACGCGCTTGCCAGGCAGGCGCTTATGCCACTGAGCTAAATCCCCAGCCCAAGTCAAGGATATTATTCAGAGATACTAAGATATTATCCTATTTTTAGTGAATGTTTAGAGCTAAGGGTTTTTGGGTTGGTGGGGAATATGAGAGACAATGTTAAATGATCAGGGTGCTTTTGGTAATAGCCTCTTGAAATTGTCAAATGGGAATAATTTGTCTGTTAAAGCATTTTATCTTTTATAGTGTCAGTTTTGATCAAATGTTTTCCTATTATACCTATGTTTTCAAATTTATTTCATATGTCAATATGTTTCTGGTTTTTTTCTATTTTTTTTCTTATCTTTTTGCGACAGGGTCTCGCTATGCACTTCAAGCTGGCCATGGGCTCACTTTGTAGTCCAAGTTGGTCTCAAACTTGCAATGATCCTCCTACCTCAGCCTCCCAAGTGCTGTGATTACAGGAGTGCACCACCACACCTGGCTGTTTTTGTGTGGGGGGTGGGTGTGTGTGTGTGTGTGTGTGTGTGTGTGTATTTGAGACAGGGTCTCACTATGCAGTTTAGGCTGGCCTTGAGTTCACTTTGAGTTTTTGAGAACTTACAACAATCCTCCTGCCTTACCCTCCTAAGTGCTGAGATTACAGGCATGTGCCACCATGCCCAGCTTCATTTTTAATTTTTTCCTTCTTTTTTTGATGCTTGGGATTGAACTCAAGACTTCTCACATACGCACATACTAAGTACATTCTCTGCCTCTGAACTACATCTTCAGCCCCTAAAATCTCTTTATTTTTTGCCTTCCTTTTTTTTCTCATTCAACTTAGATTGCATTTTTAAAAGAGCTACCTTTTTTATTTGTATTGATTATCTTTTTCTAAATTTAATTTATGTTGAGATAACCTTTGTCTCAGCAGTATAGTTATTATACTACTGAAATGTAAGCTTTGTTCATTTTTTGCCTATCTTTAGTTCTCATTTCAATACTTACTTTATTAATGTAACAAAGATCTTCTTTTCTTGTTTTGGGTGGTTTTTGAGACAAGGTTTCCCTATGTAGCTCAGGCTAGCTTGAACTGTGTAGCATAGGCTGGCCTCAAACACGTGGCAATTATCCTGCCTCATTCTCCTATTTTTTGTGGTATGTGAGGTTGATTCCAGGGCATTCACACTGAGTCACACATCTATCCCTTTTTAATGTTTTTTATTTTGAGACAGGATCTTATTAAGTTACTAAGCTGCAGACAGGGCTAGAACTTGTGAGCCTCCTGCCTCAGCTTCCCGGCATGCTGGCATGACAAGTGTGTACCACCATGCCTGGATGCAAGTCAGATTTTTTGAAAGTATTCATCTGCCTCTCAGTATTCATTGACCTAGCATTTAGTTAATAGAGAGCTTTTGTTTTTCCTAAAGGGTTACTCTTTGTTTTCTAATGTTGTTCTTTTCAGTGTTATTTTTGTGGTCATGGAATGTTTTATTATTTCACTTGTTTTTACACATGCAAAAATTGAATCACCTATGTATTCCCACTGTCTTGGATCCATGTGTGTCTCATTCTATGTAAATGCTTCCTCTTTTTCTCCTGCATCTAATCTGGATTACCATCTTCCAGTGCACATCTGACATTTTCTCTTTTTTTTTTGTCGTGTAGTTCTAGACATCTTCTACCCCAGAAATTTTCTCCATGCTGTAGGATCCTTATTCTTTCCACATCTACAAATATAAACAATTTAAGATTTTTATTATTTCAGTGAATTGTTGATGAAAAACATCAGAATAGTTATCTGGAAAATACAAGAATGTTTGTCCTTGACAGTATAGAAAAGGAAGGGAAGACCTGGGAAAGATTATGAACCAATACAGTTAGCATATTTAGGATAGACAAGGAATGATAAATTTTAAGTGAAGTCAGTACAGTATGTTATCAGTCAGGCATGATGGCCCACACATTAATCCAAGCACTTGGGGAGGCTGGGGTAGGAGAGTCACCACAAGTCCCAGGCTAACCTGGGCTACTTAGTGAATTCAAGACCACCTGAACTATTCAGTGAGACTCCAAAAGTCCACACTACCAAAAGAAGAAAAGGTTATTTAGCACTATACTAGAACGCTGAGGAACTGTGCATGCTCTTGGGAAAGTTTAAGGACATTTAACTAAAGCAATAAGTATATCAAGTAAGAATTAATGATATAATTGAAAACAAAGGAATGAAACGTTAGAACATAAAAAAAGAAGCATGGACCCACTTACAGTTAAAAAATATAATTTTTAAAAAAGAACATTTATTCTGGGACCTATAGGATGAAAAGGTCCGAGCCTACACAGTACCAATATCAGCTGGGCATGATAGCACCCTCCTATAACCTCAGTGCTACAGGAGATGGGGAAGATCACAAGATGAAGCCCAGCCTGGACAACTTACCACCTTAGTGAGACCTTATCTCAAAATAAATTTTAAATGGCTAAAGATTGTAGCTCAATGCAAAACATCCAAGATTTACTTCCCATACTGAAAAGTGAAAAGAAAAAAAAGAAAAGTGCTAAAATCAAAGGATTCTTGGGAGATAAAATAATCTGTGTAAAATAGTAAGTGACAGGAAAAGTTGCATATAATAGAAGATAGTAAAAGCATTATTGTGCTGACATAAGGTAATAGGTAAGCTTTATAGGTAAGCAGGAGTCCCACTATCTCTGAAAAGGGGCTTGAATTTTATTCTAAGAATAAAAAGAAGTTACCAGAAAAATATAAAAAATGAATTCTTAAACATCAGTCTGCATCTACCTTACTGAAAAGTTGAAGTAATGATGCCAAGTTTTCCTCTTAATTCTAATTCATCTGGTCTCTAACAGTTTCATAATAAGTTTTTCAAAGATTCTGACCTTTATATTACCTGTGTCCTTAGTCAGTGACCTATTGTGTTATATAAATTCTTGTACATTTCTGAATTTCTGGCCTTTTTCAAATTTTATTTCTGTATTTTAGAATTCTGTAAGCCATTTACTTATGAGTGTTTCTTCTTATTTTTGTATAAATTTCATGTTCTCTGGTATAGAAATAGAAATATGATTTGTCTTCATCGTTTTGTTTCAGATTTGAATTTACAGTATAAGATAATCAGCTATCTAAAAATTCCCACTCATGAAAAGGATAAATCTTCTGTACACCAGAGCATATATACCAGAGACAAACTCTATAAATGTACAAAATGTCAGAAGAAGTTTAGTAGCAGCCATCAACTTATTCTGCATCACAGGCTTCATATTGAGAGACCCTACGAATGCAAAGAATGTGGGAAGAACTGTCGCAGTGCCTATCAACTGACACTACATAAGAGATTTCATGCTGGTGAGAAACCCTATGAATGTACAGAATGTGGGAAGAACTTTAAAAGTGGCTATCAACTTACTGTGCATCAGAGATTTCATACTGGTGAGAAAACATATGAGTGTCGAGAATGTGGCAAGGCATTTATTTATTCCTCACACATCGTTCAACATGAGCGAATTCACACTGGTGCAAAGCCTTATAAATGTCAGGGATGTGGTAAAACATTTAGTCAAGTTGGTCATCTTAGAAATCACCAGAGAATTCATACTTGTGAAAAACCCTATAAATGTAAGGAATGTGGGAAGGCTTTTAGCAGGTGCTCCAATCTTGTTGAACATAGGCAAATTCATGTTAATGAGAAACCATTTGTGTGTGAGAAATGTGGGAAGGCATTTAGAAGAGATCGTCAACTTATTGTACATCAGAGTATTCACACTGGCAAAAAACCATTTGAATGTAAAGAATGTGGAAAGGGCTATAACACTGCTTCATACCTTATTCTACATCAGAAAATTCATAAAGGTGGTAAACCGTATGAATGCAAGAAGTGTAAAAAGACTTTTATTTTATATAAGAATCTTGCTCGACATCAGGATCTTCATACTAGTGACAAACTTGAATGTAGGCAATGTGGGAAGATCTGTACTACTGGCTCAAAACTTTTTCAACATCAGAAAACTCATACTGATGAGAAACCCTATGAATGTAAGGAATGTGGGAAGGCCTTTAGCTTATATGCATACCTCAGACAACATCAGAAAATTCACCTTGGTTTGAAATGCTTTGAATGTGAGAGGTGTAAAAAAACCTTTAGTTCTTATAGGAATCTTACTCGTCATGAGAATATTCATACTGGTATGAAACTTTTTGAATGTCAGGAATGTGGAAGGGCCTATACTACTCGCTCAAACCTTGTTCAACATCAGAAAACTCATACTGGTGAGAAACCGTATGAATGTAAGGAATGTGGGAAAGCCTTTAGCTTGCATGGATACCTCAGTCAACATCAGAAAATTCATCTTGGTATGAAACGCTTTGAATGCAAGGACTGTAATAAAACCTTTACTCTGTATAGGAATCTTACCCGTCATCAGAATATTCATACTGGTAAGAAACTTTTTATATGTCAGGAATGTGGGAGGGCCTATACTACTCGCTCAAACCTTGTTCAACATCAGAAAACTCATACTGGTGAAAAGCCATATGAATGTAAGGAATGTGGGAAAGCCTTTAGCTTACATGGATATCTTAATCAACACCAGAAAATCCACACTGGCGTGAAACCCTACGAATGTAAGATATGTAGAAAAACCTTTACTTTCTGTAGAAATCTCACTCTACATCAGAGTATTCATACTGATGAGAAACCTTTTCAATGTAAAGAATGTGGGAAGACCTTTAGACGTAGCTCACACCTTATGGCACATCAGAATATTCATGCTGATAAGAAACCATATGAATGTAAAGAATGTGGAAAGACCTTTAAAATGTGTGGATATCTTACACAACATCAGAAAATTCACACTGGTAGAAAACCTCATGAATGTAAGGAATGTGGGAAGGCCTTTATTCGATCTTCAAACCTTGTTCAACACGAAAGAATTCATACTGGTGAGAAACCCTATGTTTGTGAGACGTGTGGGAAGACCTTCCGATATGGATCAGCCCTTAAAGCACATCAGGGAATTCATACAGGTCTGCAAATCTAAGAATTGAAGGACTGTAAAAATATCTTTAGAGATGGCTCAAACATTTTCAACATCTGACAGTTTATTTTGATGAGTAATAATTGACTGTTAGATAGGTATAGCTTTAGCAAATGAGAGACTTCATAATGCAGTACTTGTCACATTGTAAAGCATTCAGACACGGTGGTGCATACTTATAATCCCTGCATTCTAGGAGGCTGAGGCAGAAGGATCCTAAATTCAAGCTCAGCCTGGGGAATTTAGGGGAGGGGTGCTTTTTTTTTTCCTTTCCTTTCTTTTCTTTTTCTTACTTTCTCTATCTTTTTCTTTTTTTTTTTTTTTTTTGAGACAGGGTCTCACTGTGTAGCCCAAGCTGTCCTCAAACTTGTAGTGGTCCTCCTACCTCAGTCTCCTGAGTGCTGGGATTATAGGCATGTGCCACCATGCCCAGCAAAACCCAGTTTCAGATTAAAAAATGGCTGGAGATATGGCTCAGTGCAAATGTTCTTTGAGTCAGTGTCAGTATTCTTTTAATATCTAACTATTGATTGACAAATTAAGAATAAAATAGGAATCTCAATTTCTTGTCTATGTCTATAACATTCATGACATGGATTTTTTTCTAAATTTATTAAATGAATGACTAAAAACCACCTATGCTAGACATCAATGGCTGTGTTACAAATTACCCCAACTCTTGCAACAATAATCATCTCTCACAGGTTCTGTGGGCCAGAAATTCAGGACCATTGGATTTTCCATGAGATGGTGGTCAGGTAGAGGCTTTACTGGGAATGAAGAATCTGCTGTACAGACTTGGTCACATTGGATGTTAGCTTAGCGTATCATGGTTTGGATATTATTTAAATACCCCCACCTGGTATTCATGTCTTAGTAGTTTGGTCCACAGTTTGATGATATAGAGGTTGTATAGAACTTTTAAGAGGTGGAGCCCATGGAGAGGTCCTTAAGTCAGTTGAGGCTGTGCCTCAGAAGGCAGTGTGAAATCCCAGAGATTGTGGAACCCCAGTGACTTTCTGTCTTCCTGGACATGATCTCTTCCTGCCATGCACGTTCCCACTGCTGGGATAACATTGGCCATGAAATCCTTACCTGAGCTGAGTATTGACCAGTACTATGCCTTAAATCTTCAAAATGATGAGCTAAATAAACTTCTTTATGAAGCTAGGCTGCCTCAAGTATTTCACTGTAGTAGAAAACAAAACAAAACAAAACAAAACAAACAAAAAATGCACTTAGTGAAAATGAGAGCAGAAAGCTATTCTCATCCACAGTGGACTTAGGTGAGGAAATTCTAGACTGACGATTGGTCCTATAAAAGGATGAGACTTTGGTGGATTCTTGAGCATATTTTGCATGTGGTAGGAATATAAATAATGTTCTGAGAATGCCAATGGTGATGTTTTTAAAATATATCCACAAAACTGATGCTTAATTTCCTTCTGTTTGAATGTGAAGTGAACCCAGTCACTTGCTTCTATGAACAGAACGATTATTCAGGTAGCTTTCACACAGAATGGTGGTTCACTCACTGAATGGTGTCACATTTTGATCTCACTGAAATCTTAAAGGGTTTTTAATAGTCATTTTGTGTATTCTATGGGGAATACATGAGCTGCTGTGGGAATATAACTGAGGTCCCTATGTGTTCCTCTGAACTAATCACCATGTTAATGATGAAGACAAGCTTTCCATGGGCTTCCCCTTGCCAGTTTTGTTTTGTACCAGGGCTCGAACTCACAACCTTGCACTTTCCAGGCAGGCACTTGTGCTGCTGAGCCAAACCCCTGGCCCCCTGCCAGTTTTTTAAGCCCCACTGAGGTATTGCAGGTTAAGTATTTTGAGACCCAAACTCCTAAGCAGGACAACTTTGAATCAACACCCTATCAGTCAGGCTTAGGTTGTGTTCTAACTACACTGCATTTTAATGTTTTTTGTATACAATCAACTACCCCCCCAATCCTCCAGCGCTTGCGTCATTACTTGGGAACTTTACCTTCCATGGGTCTTTTTCCTTCATAATTAGTTACTCCAGTATTCTTTATATATCTGGTCCTATGTCTTTTAGTGACTCCCTTGATGTCCTGAATTCAATAGGTTTATGACTGTATCTGTCAAAAACATTATGGTGTGTCTTCATCCACCTTATTTACCATATCTGGCACTGTGCAACTTCTGGCTCTTGTTCAAAGTCAGAATGACCATGACCATGAAGATAGTTTTTAATCAATTCAGAATTTTGAGGCATACATGGTAGTGCAGTTGGAGGGATTCATGAAAGAGGAATTCTAGAACTGCCTCAGAAAGTGGCAAGAATGATCTGCTAAGTGTGTTTGGAGTGAGGGGAATTGAGGGGGAGTATTTCTAGGATAATTAATGGTAATGTGCTTTTAACTATAATATAATTTTAAAAGTTTAAACATTCACTATATATTTTAATCGTACCACATAGTTGGACATGGTAGCTCTCAGCTGTTAATTCCAACATTGATGAGGCAAGAGCATCCCAAGATCAATTCCAGC